>PVIJ01002734.1:0-152176 GCA_004024925.1 Scalopus aquaticus | reverse complement strand
GAGTGCCGGCTCCGTAATGGTGGTGGGGGGAGGGGCCACACCACACCGCGGCTGCCCGGGACTTTGTTCCGTGTCCCACCAACTTCCCCAGTGCACGCTGCCCTCTCCAGGGCTCTGTTGCTACCTGGAGGGACTGCTGGTGTCAGTCTCGAGTTTTATAACTCTGCCGTGCCCGGGAAAACGCCTCTGCTCACCTTTTATTTTTTCTTCCGGGTTTCCTCAGGTGCCTCTCGTCTTGGTCTCCTGGTCCGGTTTTGTGTTGAGGGGAGGGGAGAGGGGATCTGGTGGTTCTTTCTTCTCCTTGATCAGTCTTTTTAGCTTCTTTCTAAGTTCTACTCACCCGTGAGGGTGTTAGATTTATGTAGCGTTTCTGGATCTTCTCTGGGTTTGGCTGATGTCTCTTTATAGGCGGCTTGTCTTTTGGGAGAGTTGATACTAGCGTCCCTTCACCGCCATGTTGATGACGTCAAAAGAAGATTTTAAACTAAGATATAGAGAGTAGTTGCCTAAAATCATGGTATCTGTAGTGTGCCCTGTGGTTCACAAAGAGAAAATGTGGTCCAGGTTAAATGTGATGAAAGTTTACTTTTTTAAAGACTACCCACGTGAAGGGTTGTGTGTGAAACCTGCGCATTGTAAAGCCATGGGCTTTGACAGGACTATCTAAGAAGCCTGGTTCTTATGCTCTCTTAGCCATGACCAACTGATTTCTAATTCTTTTCCTTCACCTTTTAGATTCCTGAAGAAAGGAAGGTATCTTCCTTCCAGTACAAGCTATGTGGGGCGCCCTTATCTCTTAATTCTTCATAGATTTTTTTTTTAATTAATGTTGACTTGCCTAAAGTTAGAAACTTCTTTAGCCCCTAAGATTCTAGTTGTTTTTAATGTTCAGATCCCTACTATTTAGTCATCTATTCCTCTTCCAGTAACTGCAGACGATTTGTTTTTGCCCCCTAGCCATCGGCAGTTACCGTCACATCTCACCTTCTGCACCAGTCTCGCCATCCGTTTCAAATAGGCTGAAACAGTCGGGCCCAGCAAGGGAGGTGCGCAAAGGTCTCTGAGCTTCCCAGTGTGCAGGAGAGGCCCCTCCCTGCTCCCAGGACTCATTTACTGTTTCTAGTTAATTCTGAACTACTGACTGATTCCTCCATTTCATTTCCTGTAGCCAATTTAAAAACAGAAAATTAGATGGGGAAAAAAAAATATACTTAGGTTGGTAAACTAAAAAGTGATAGGACATACATTCATTTGACTCACTTTGGTTCATTTGTTTATTCCTACATGTTTATAACTTGCCCTATTCCACAAAGGATTCAAGAAACGTCCTTATAGAAAGAGGCCCTTGTTGTGTCTTTAATGGATACTGGCTCCTTAAAGTAGTACCAGATTGAACGAACTCCTGCCGCAGAACAGATAACTGAAGTGTTCTGCTGACACTTTTTGTTGCTCTATTAATGCTTGCCTTGGGAATCCTATCACAAGCAGTCCAGGTAAACAGTACGCTTATAACAGACACTGACAACTTTCCTGTTTCACCAAACACGTTCCTTATCTGCAGGCTGCAGATTCTTCGAGTTGTAGCATGTTCCTTGCTTCTGCACGGGACAAGAGGCACACCACGATGCGTCCCAGCGGCTAACTCCTGCCACAGAGCAGGGTGAGTGACATGGACTAGACTACGTGGTGGTTTAACACGTAATGGTTTAACACTCTGCAACTTTAAAATCAGATTAATTCCATTTGTGCAAAGGCACATGGGCAGGGGAATGTTTTACTGTTTGACACACAGATGACAATCTGGCTGGAAGCTAGTATTTGGGGGAAAATAACTGAAAACAAAATGATAGTTTTGCAGCCATATAGTTATAAGACAGCATGTATTTATAGTTGTCTTCTGCAAAAGTCAAAATTTTCACCCTGGAAAAAACACCCAGAAGCCAAGCAGTGCCTTCCCTGTGTTTTGGCATTTATATGACAGTTTGTATAAAAGGACAATCCCTTATAAAGTGATTCCAATACTACTTGCTGATTTGCCAACACTATGAGATGAAACTATTAGTACTTTTGCTCTTTCGATTTAAATTTTTAAAGAGTTTGACAGTGTAAAGGAAAAAATGTGTAGGAGAAATCTGCCCTGTGATTGACGAATGCAGAGTGATAGCATAGCGTGAAAATCCCCATCTCAGCATAAATAAGAGAGCCCACCAAGGAGGGGAGCGTGAAAGTGAAGAATAGGCAGGATGAAACCTGACCAGATGGTCCCAGCCTTGGTGACCAAAACCCAGAATGCAGTAAGGTGTTGTGTGTGAAATAGTAATACAGTTGCAGAGTTTGAGTTATGCAGATACTACATTTGTTCAAAATTTTCAGAAACACACAATCCTGTCCTTAAGTCAGTGCTTTGAGGAGATGAGGCATATATAACCTGATTCTTCAGTCAGAAACCCACCCTAGAGAAAGCCCACTCTTAGAACCAGCCATGTGTTCTGCGAAGTTAAAGTTGCATTTTATAGACTACCCCTAGAACTTGTAGTGTCTGATCCTTAAAAGCACAAACACCATGTGGAATACTTAATTCAGGAAGCTGAGAAGGAAAGAGGAGGCCTACCTCAGGAGTATCTACCAGGAAGCGTGTCACTCAGTCCCTGAGACATCAGAGAAGCATTTCAGGTGGCCGGTTAGAGACTGAGGAGCAAGTTGAGGCAGGTCGCCTGAGAAGGTCCCAGGGAGAAGGTCGAGAAGTGGGTGCCCGTCTTCCTGGCCCCTGAACTATGGGGTTGGCAGCAGTACCTCAGGGTTTGCCTGCTGACTGTTGAAGCAACAGTGGGAAACAGGGTCACGTTTTTTCACTGTCCCAGCTCCCCCACCCCCCACCCCTCGACACAGTGTTCAGGAATAAACATTCCACCTGATAAAACAAATTGCAGATGACTTTTGTTAGCCAGATCCCAAGTTGGGATTGAGTATCTTCTCTAAAATGTCTCTGGCTGCCACGGTAACAAAACCTTTAACCATGAGATTGTGAGTCTACAGCACAAACCCAGAGGTGCAATTTCTAAGAGTTCTGTCCTTTTCCTTTTGTGTAAGTAAGCAAAGGAAAATTTGAAGCAAGCCTTCTGCTCTCAGAAGCCATCAGTGGAAGAGTGATTCTGTCTATAATTTATAAATTTTTATAATTTTATATTTTATATAAATTTTATAATTTATATCATTTATAAATTTACCAGTTCATAAATAATTGATAGGCTAAGCATTCAAAAATTTTTTTTCAAATTTTATTTTAACCTTCTTTGGGGTGGTTACAAGACCGTGTGTGTGTGTGTGTGTGTGTGTGTGTGTGTGTGTGTGTGTGTGTAGTATGAAAGGGGTAGCAGTGCTCAGCTAATTGTGATGGCCTTAATATACAGATCCTTGTAACAGGTGGTACCTGGGGGGAGCTCTCTGCCTTGTCCCGCCACAAAGAGAATATAGAGCTGGAAGCCACTGACCGCACTGATGATTATCTTGTAATTGGTGTATTCCTCTATGTGTGATGGCCCTAGGCTGCTCTCCTTCTTTTAGGTTTAGACTGCTTTTTAATCCCTCCCCCCTTCTTAACTTTTGAAAACTCTGAGCTCCTGCTGTGTTACACTAGATGCTTTCATCTATGTCCCTGCATGTAATTTTCCCAGCAAGATGTCCTTTTCATCGGAGCACATATGTTGTAGCCTAATTAAATGCATTTTGCAGCTGTGATACATTTTTTAAACAAATTCCAGCAGTTGTGTTGTTGCAGTTGTATAGGTCAGAGACAGAAAAGACTTCCGTTGTCTTAATTTTTTGGAGGTAGATTTCCGCTCCTCACCCCATCACTACTTAAAGTGGCTAGGTAGACCCAGCCTTGAATGGCAGATTAAAAGGCAACAATAATAACATCTAAAATTTAGTTTGGAGCTCACCATGTGACTGTGTGCCAGGCATGATTCAAAACCCTTTTTGTGCTCACTTATTCCACTTAAAACAATTCTGTTTGACTTAAAGAGGAACTCTATGAGAAAAGGCATACTAATGTAACATGCCTTAAAATGAAAAATATTTTTATCAAAGAAATTTTGAAAGTTTTTTCTAACAGAAGAACTGTCTTTTTAGTTCACAAGGATGGCATAAGGAGGGGAGGGAGAGGAGGAGGGAGAGGAGGCAGGTCCATACAAAGGAGAAAACGGTACCCTCTCTGGGCAGACACCCTTACTGGGCTCAAGGCTGGGTGAGTGGGTGATGCTTTTGTGCAAAATAGAAAAAGGTTCCCTTTTCTCTGGGTGGACACTCCCTGTCAGTAGGGCGTATGGCAGGAGGCTGAGTGCAGGTTGGGTTTCAAGTCCTGGATTTCCCAGTGCCGTGCAGGGCTTGGTCTAACACACACCAGATGTGTGTATTTGGGGAGATGTGGTGGGAAAGGCTGAAGTCACAGGAATCATTTCACGGGATGATTTCAGAAGGGGAGCAGGGGAGACAACCACATCTTGCCTCAGCTCAAGGCCAGTGCGAGGATTTGGTCCTGCCTGTGAGCCTAGAGGCTCGTGGCCAGCACATCTCCAGAACCTGTGACTCAGAGGCAGGGAGGGCTGCAGAACCAGGGGGTCGCTGCCCTACACTGCCCTGCATCTGCAGAGCCTTTTAGCCCTTAACCTAACTCCCTTGGTGGGTCTTCTCTAACAGAGTGTAACTGTAGTCGGTTAGAGCAGGTCAGGTGGGCAAACTTCAGTGGAAGAGAAGAAGAAGTGATGTGGCCACCCAGAGTGGCCTTCTCCGGAGAGGTTTTGCCTGCTTTGTGCTTCTCTGCTCTGTTTTTCCTGTCCTATATGAAACACTGGGGAAAACTTATTCAGGGAAGCCCCAAACCATTTTGCCACAGCTGCCCTTTCCGTGTACTTCCCCAGGGTGCAGAGGGGCTCCTCGCTCCACTAGTGCCCATCCGGGCTCAAGGATCTGCGCGTCATGTGGAAATAGGCAACGAGAGGCCCAGGGCCACCTGCTAACACACTGAGCGGCCTGGTCTTGAACTCACCCTGCTTTCCAAATCTTTGCCTCTAGCACTAGTCTGCACTTCCTTTGCCAGTGTAGGAACTGACTGTTCTAGTCAAGTTCACCAGGGAAGACTCTGCATAAAGTTAGAACAGCTGCCTGTGGTCACCAGTGTCAGGTTAGGTGGGCTGAATTGACCAGCTCCAATTTGCTCATCTGGTTGATGAGCTAACCAGCCTGCGTGCTGTTCCAAATTGCTAACCAGCCTGCGTGCTGTTCATCTGCTGCTCTCCGGTCCCTCACCTTGCTCAACAAGGATCGGGCCCCAGGTTCTCGAGCAGGTATGCCAGTCCTGATTGCGTGTGCCCTGTGCCATCTCCGTGTCCTCCCCTGGGGGCCAGCCTACTGTCCCCACCCCCGTCCGCTTCAGGGAGCCCAGCTGTCCGCCAGCCTCCCTTAATTCCAGGGCCATCTGGGTCAAACGGATCCTTTGTTCTTCCCTCACAGCATTAATGGCACCAAGGTGAAGGCATTGGTCTAGCTCACCTGCATGGTTATCTGACCAGATTTCTAATATAAACAGACATTCCCCCCACCCCACCCTGTCCCTGGTTTTGCCTCCTGAGTTTCCAGTTACCTGCCCTTTATGGTGGTCTAAAATTTTAGACACACAGTAAAATTTATTTTAAAAGATAGAGAACATATTCACCTGATTTTTATTATGGTATATTGTTATAAGTGTTCTTTTTTGTTCTCTTGCTAATTTCTTACTATTCCTAATTTATAAACTCAATTATAGATATGTATGTATAGGAGGAAAACATAGTATATGCAAGATTCATTACTACCCCAGTTTTCAGGCATCCACTTGGGGTCTCAGAAGATGTCCCCCCAAATAGGGAAATGACCCTCTCCCTAAACCTCTGTTGATGGCATAGACTTGCACTAAAATGACTCTGTGAACTAGTCTAACCTCCCTGCCCGATTTAGGTGTGTTCCCTTAACTTGGCTTATGATGACAGTCTGTGAGCTAGTAAAAATTTCCTAAATGTTCCTTTTAATTCCTTTTAATAGAAAAATAAAAGATTACATCCTCGGGCTTCTGTATTATAGTGCAGTAGTGTTTTTTAGGAATAAATTATGAAATTCTGAAATCCATTCGTGAACTTACTACTTTATCTTACGTATCAGTACTTTAAAAGATCATATGGTGAAAATCAGATTTCTCAGAACACATGCAATTAGTGGGGGTTATCACATGACAAAATTACTTTTGCTTTGTAAAACAGCTTGCCACAGAGTACTTTTAAGTAGAATGCTTCCCGTGACCTACAATGTGATTTCTGTATTAACACTTACACTTCGACGGGAATTTTCAGGAATATGACCATCATATAACATGAAAACAAACCACCTGTTATTAGTTACCTTTTATTTCATTTTTAAATTTTACCTACAAAGATTTCAGAGATGCACTAATCTGGCATTTTTCTTATCCCATTCCTCTTTCTATATTAAGATGATTACAGAATTCTTTCATTTCAGAAATTCAACCTGCAAGCTAGTAGGTGGGGCCAGGCAAGGTGGTCTTTGTGGGCCCTCTGTGGTCCAACAGCAGTTCGGAGGGGCTGCTTGGCAGGGCAGCTGTGTAGGGGCTGATGGTTTGGGGTGCAAAGAGCAGCCTGGGATAGGGTGTCAGGTGTGAGAGAAGTGAGAAGGGGGCATGGTTAGTGGGGGTGTAGCATTGTTAGTCTGGCTTAGAGCACTGGAGCACATGCAGAGGGAGGTGGTTGCCCTCTTGTAACTGGGGGTTCAGTGGCAGCACTGAAAGATTTGATACAGATGTTGGGGTTGATCGACTACCTAAGTATATCAAGGATGACAGGAGCCAGATTTCTTGCTTCAGAGAAGGGGCTTATTGATAGGAAATGCGAGAAAACTAGAATGAGTGTGTGGTACTGGGTTGTAATTAGAGATATTAACTCAGGACTTTCCATAAGTACAGAAGCCAGTATGTCTGTCTCTGTGTGCTTATGGACAGTCGCTGGCTTTGGCTGCTGACAGCTGGCGCAGTGAAAACACTGGCTTACAGATCTCAGTTTCTGGATACTAGTTTCCAAAAATAAGTGATTCTAGGGTCTGGGTGGGAAATTTCAAGATGAGCCTGAATATGATGTGTGCTAAAAAAGCAAGGTTGTGCTCAAAAATGATGAGGCTTGTCAAAGGGATTCAGAAGCCAGATTGCAAGTTAGGACCATTAAGTTAGCACGTTGGATAAGGAAATGCAGCTCAAAGGCAGGGTTCCTCTTTATTGCATCTATGGCTCTAAAATGATTTATCACTCCTGCTGTTCATAGTGCAATTTTTTAAACATCTGATCTGAATTGAAGAAGACCCTGCTTTCATCAATGTCCCCCCATCTTGTGAAACAGTTTCCTTTCAAGAAATAACAGAAAAGACAGTAACTATGTATAAAACTCAACATTTTTATTTAAAATTAGTATTTCAACACTTCTAATTGTGACAGGGACATTATGTAAATCTTGCTCGAGTAATCTGTCTTGCTGTGACCTGTGATCTCCCTTTTTCAGGAGAATGTAAGCATTTGCTACAGCCATGGAATCTATGGGTAGATCCACACATATATAAGGAAAAGGAAAAGGGAAACGGAAGAACTAGACTTCTTTAATGTCTAAAATAATCTACATTTTTTCCTAAGTATATGTAAGCTTAATATCCTTTATTCTTTTATTTCACCTTGTTCACAGTTAATCCTGGTTTTGTTATTAAGTAATTAAAATACTCAATAACTTTAGTATTACAGGAAAAGACAGAATTATAAACTTAAATTTTGAAAAAATGGATTAAAAACTTCTACTAATTTTCATTGAATTACGATGACAAAAGTAAAACCTGGTCAGGTCTGCAGGTGTGCCACCTGGGAGGGAAATTCAAAGTGGAGATGGAGTATAGAGACCATTTGGGGGGTGTGGAGCGTGTGAGTTGGAGGGGCCTGTACCAGGGAGGACTCTAGGGGAGCCTTGGAAGGCACCGGCAATTGCCGAGTTGCTGTTAGCTACTGGGAAGAATGATTTTTTCCAACAGAGAGGCGCATTAAACAAACGTCTTCCCTCTTCTACCACTTGACTTCCTTTTCTGAGGGTGTCTTGTGTGTTTCACATCTAAAAAAATTGAGACAAGGCTTAGAAAAGTGTGTCAGGAAAGAGTGATAATCTCTACCTCTAAGTTTAGTTGAAAGTTGCTGAACAAAAGCTGATGTTGTAGTGAATGAAATGTTAGCTGCCTCAGAAATAGTTAATAACTGTCACTGTCTTAGGAAAAAATACTGTATATATAGCATCAATATATCCTCCAAATACTTGGCAACTGGCTTTCACCCAAGGTTTTAAAAATGCATATGGTTCTTAAAGAGGCAGAGAAACCTTAATGCAATCTCTAATTTATGATGTGGTCATCTCTCAGTGAGGCAGTGGTAACTTCAGTTAGGTGGACTACTTCTGTTTGTTTTTATATATGTTCATATATGTTTATATATGTTCATCTCATATGTTCTAAGAGGCCTTTTGCCAAAGTAAACTGCTATCTTTGCTGACAGATTGCATGACTGTTTGCTTTTGTCTTCCGGTGGCTGGTAATGTCCGCATTCACTGAATGAAACATGAGTCGGTCCCTGTGAGTGTTCATTCTGAGCCTTCACTCTACGTCCTTGAATAGAATCCTCTGTGTGTCATCCGAACATCAGTTGATGATGATCTTGAGCTTGGTGATGGCTGCACGTATTGCCTGATGCATGAAGGAACTCACTGGAGTTAGGCCAGGTGTGGCTGGTAGGGGAGGGGGATGCTGTCCCTGGCAACTTGGGAGAACCCAGGTGAGGCTGGGCCTCTCTAGGTCCTGCTGATCCCCTTTGTGGATCTGCTCAGTCTCTTTCTCCGTCTCTCTTGTGTCAGTTCATCTGTGCACTAAGGGATGGCGTGTCTTGTGACTCACCGGTGACTTTTTACAGCCAGGCCTAGAGCCACGGCCAGCCCTGCTGTGGTCACCCATGTGAGGTCAAGCCTGGCCCCTAGGCAGTAGTGGTTTAGAGCATTGTGTGGAGGGTCATTTCATTCTGCTATGAAGGGAAGATGGGCTTCATTTCCTGGTGGTGCTCCTAATACCTAAGCTTCTCTCCTGCAGAAGAGGGCTAGTGGCCCCTCGCTGGCTCATCCCAGCTGCAGGTGAAGCACCGACGAGACAGTGCAGGGAGAGGCAGTTCTGCATGCTCTCAGGTGCAGAGGCACATCCTGCCTCTGGATGGTGAGATTAGGTCTCCACTGTGAATCAAGTACAAGGAATCAAATTGAGGGAGCATTTTAACTCTTTGTCCTCAGAATTTGCTTTTGCTTCTGTTAAGGTGCCAGTGGACTTCTGCCCCTCCCCCTAGTACACATAGCTTGTACCCATTTTTCTGTTTTTCCAGGTGCTTGGTGGGATGTGGAGCCGGTTGCATGCGGAACAGTAGTGGATGCCCCTTAAACTCAACTGAGCATTTTGATAGTCTTGAAGTGCTAGTTTAATTTTTGTCCTCATCCTATCAAACCATTGTCTAATAAACCTACCATCATTCATCCCTCTGATTCATCGCCATCAATCCAGAGATGACTAATTGTGTTAGAACCATGATAAACCTTTCTAGAGAAGGAGAGGTGAGACAGTCCCGGCCTCCCTGGTTTCTAGCAGCATCAGATACCTTTTCATGAGGTCGTTGAAAGCAGTGGAATGAGAAAGATCCTGCTCTGGGTGGTTTTTCTGGACATGCGTGTAAAGCACATTAGCATTAAGGTGTGAAAGTAAGGAAAGAATGTTGGCTAATGGAAAGTGGAAGAAAAAAGAGTGCAGATTTATTTTTTTCTTTTTTCTTATCAACCTTGGTTAGCCTCTCCACTTGGTAGTGAAATTTCCCAGCATTTAATTTTGATTTGGTCTCACATTCACTTAGCTGAAGTGTCTTTGACACGGAACCCATCCCAGCAGGACCATTTCCCTTCTTTTTCTCACTGGCTTTTTGCAGCAAAGGTAACAAATGGGTTGAGAGTGTTACAGTGGCTGAGTGGTAGTAACTGCTGCAGAATTCGTGTATCACTTTAACAAATACTGCATTTGTCGTGAGTTTTTATTTTTAATCAGCTCTTTGTAATTGATAAAAATGTGGCTGATAAAAATAAGTTTTTAGGGTTTGTAGACTTGACCACTTTTAACTATGCTGGTGTGTTTCAAAATGAATATACTTGGTGTGGACTTGAAACAGAAGTACAGAGGCATGCACGTGTAGGTCCTTATGTAGTAGTTCTAGCTGCAGCTTCTTAGTACAGCGATGAGCGGTGCATACTGAATAGCAGCAGTCATCTTATTCTTAGGTCTTAATTTGACTTTCTGCAGTAACTTTTATGGCAACTCTAATAGTAAGAAACTTTCGGTGGAATTGGTGAGACGTCATGTATCCACAGTCCCAGCCACTGTTGGGTGTGGTGCATGTTTATTAGACATGCTTTTGCCTCAGTTTTGTTTTTGATAAATACAGTAGCTCACGATTTTACTGGTGGAATGCTACTTTCCTGACTTTGCTGCCTTCTTACTTGTGTCTTGGTTTGGGGCTGTATTTTGCTGCTTACTGTGAGTTCATATTTCTTAGAATCTTATCTGTGGAATCTTCCTGAGGGTGGGCTCCCCCTTTGCTTCTCCCGAATGGCTAGAGTCACTCCCAGCCGCCAGGACCACTGGAAACTCAACACCCAACATGGGGTATTTTTGGCCTTCAAGTTTTATCTGGCCACAAAGTTATATAAAGACTACTTTGTGGCTCTGGATCGCAAAGGTAGAGGGATGTCCTCCATTCACTAGGACCAGAATTTGAGACAGGCTATTTTCTTTGTAGTTTGGAGCGGGGGGTCCATTTAATTCTAGTTCTCCTAAATGCTGAGAGCATGGCCATTTGTGTGTCCTGCTTGATGCTCCGCTGTGGGCGGGCCCTGGCTTTCCCCTGCCTCTAGCACCTCCATGAGACAAAAAGCACAAGCTGAACTCCTTCTTGTCCAGCAAATGTGCCCATGGAAACCTCCTTGAGTTCCCCTGCTGACCTCTTAAGATTCTTCCTTTCACTTAGTCTTTTGCTCCTAGTATCCCATGCTAATAACCAGGTCATATCTAGTTATCTAATTTTAATGTATTAGGAAAACATGTTTAGTTTTCAATGCGAAGATTAGTCAGTACTTATGGAACAAACACCACCCCCTCAAATGGAAGTCCTCAGTTAATTCTTAAGATTGCTCATAACCTTTTTCTATTTAGTGCATCTACCACCCTGCTTAATCTACAGGACTTGCACCCCTTTTACGGGATTCGGGTCAGAGAGGCATCCAGACCCCGTTCTGATGTGCAGTGCTCATGAATCCCATTGTAGAATGGGAGAATCCCATTGTAGTGAGATAGCTCTGATTTTTAGATCCATTTGTTTCTTCCATGAAACTAATCCTAGCTCCCTTTAATTTCTCCTGGTTGTTCAATATTCTGCTCCTTGAAGCAACACAGGATGAATCTCCCTCTTCCTTGGGATCTCTGTTCCCATACATCAGGATTGCCCATGCTTTCCCTCAGCGTAGAGTCTCGGCTCCGGCTCCTCAGGTGCTGCGTGTTCAGAGCTGCATCACGTGTGCTGGGTGCGGCCATGTCAGAGGGCAGCAGCTACCTAGGTGCTTCTTTCCAGCGCTCTCTGTGGCCTTCTGTACGGATTACCATTCCCTGAGCCTGTCTCCCCACCCCCAAGCTTTATCTTTTCATGTGTACAGTTTTAAGCCAGATTTCTATTTATTTTGAAACTATGGCTAAACTAAATATAAAAAAGTAGATGGTGTGTGTTACCTGACTCCTTCTGGAAGGGGCGTGATAAGCCTCTGCTATAATTGTGTTTTTCTTTGCTTGAAAATAATTTGCTTGAATAGGAACTGGTCTAGACTCTCAATAACTACTAAGGTGTTGGTTTAAAAACCTAGCACTTTGACTCAAAACGTTGTCAATTCTGTTAGCAGAGGTGGATAGTTTTTCGGTTATAATTAATGATAACTAAAATCTATTGAATTAATATGCCTCTTGCAGTTACAGTGACTCTTAAAAGAGACTTTACAGAGGAATTTCATTATTATCTTTAATTTAAGCGAAGAGATTAAAGTTCTTAAAATCTCATTCTATCCAGCATTTGATGTCAATTGCTGTTTTATATTGACTGCATTAATTAGATTTCCTGCTGATCTCAGTCTTCTAGTACATAATATATCAAAAAAATCTATTAGTTATAATTTAGATTCTTGTCATAAATATTTTTAGAAGGCTGTTTAGCAGTAATTGTAGCAATTAAAGGTATTGGGTGATCTTAATCTATTTCTACAATGATTCTGTTCTTCCCAGAATAAAACCTTGTTCCTTTTTCCTGACTTTTGACTATGAGGCTTGCTATTGACTTACTGTGATTACATTTATTACAAGATTTGTTCTGAATTTCAGACAATAAATTTGGTGTGTAATTAATCAGTGACTGAGATGATTCATGAACCCAATTGTGCAGGGACATTGAACAAATGTCTCAAAGCCATGTGAGTGGCAGTTTCAGTGCCTGAGAATCTATTTGACAAAGATATTAACTAGGAGAATTTGTAGGTTAAAGTTTCTTTAAGATTCACAAGAAAGGATTTTGCTCAGAAAATTAGGGGGGAAAAAATCCTTACCTAGAAATAAAAGCAGCATAGAAGAGTAACAAGTTAGGAAGGTAGCTGGACGCTTCCTCGAGGTGATTAAAGCAGTTCATGAAGTAAATTAAACCTTCTTTATTTTTAATGCTGAAAAATGTTTTTTTATTGATTTTGATTGGAGTCATGAATGAACACTTAATCTTACCTTACATTTTTCAGAGAAACAATATTATGTTAATATTTGTTAGTGACCTAGAGATATTATTTTAAGTATAAATTCATCTTAATAAAATAGCTAAAATAATGAAAAGCATTAGTTATTAAACCACTAATGATATTTATTGCCTGCCTTTGATTCTGTGGTTTCAAATTGCAAAACAGTTGCCTTTATTAGTTTTAGATGATCTAGACAGATAAAGAAAACTTAATGCATTCTTTCTTTGAAATTGAAAATAGGGAAATACTCCTCAAGAATAAAATATTTTAGAATATCTGATTTTAAAAAATTCTTGATGGACTTACAGGAGAAAGCCTGACTTTGTCTAGCTAAATTTAAGTAATTTTCTCTTTGACACATGAGAACTGACTTTTTTTACAGGGTAAACTGGAATGCTGCAATGCTGTCTTTGGTTCTGCACGTTCTAGACTTTTTTACTTTAAAACCTGCCTTTATTAGTACTAATAACAACACATGTGTATATAGTACTTCCTGTTTTTTCCTCATTTGATTTGATTTGATTTTCACAATTGTTATGAGAGGTAAGCAGATTATTCTGTTTATCAGATAATGGATGGCTTTGCATCACTGAGGTAGCCTAGTTATGAGTAGGAGCCTTAATCCCAAAGGCTGGCTACTTGGATTTGAGACCTGTCCTCAGCCGATTAGACCCAGTTTCCTTCATTGTAAAATGGGTCATTAAAAGCAATACAACATTTATTATTATTATCGTTGCTATTATAATTACTTTTTATTTTATAATCAAAGCTATAATTTTAAATCAATATGTTTCTGAAAAGTAATAAGAAAACAGAAGCCAATAAGGGTTTTTTCTGAAGTCACTGCTTACTTAATATTTTTCAAATAACCTATATTGTGGCATGGCATGTACATATTCAATATTGACCTTTATGGTTGTGAACTGGGCCCTCTTAGGACTCTGTGTGAGTAGTAGCATCATTTATACTGTGCAGCTCTCCTTTGAAATTCTCCATAAGATTCCAACATTTTCTACTCACTAGATAACTTTGCAGTCATTCTTTGTAGTAACACATCTGTAAGTCTTTAATTTTAAGAGTAATGTAAAGCATGCATATTCTATAGCAACAGTACAAATCTCCATAGCAAGACAGAGGGGAGGCTAACAAGATTGTAAGCAATCTGCCATCCCACAGCACAATGTGTTGTTTGTGGACAGTGGTGTGTGTAAGTCCAGGTGTTTCAGAGTGTCAGGTGAGGCAGAGTGTTCAACCTTTTTTCAGGGAGGAAATACTGATACTTGGAATTTGAAGGTTACTGGAGAAGGAGTGGACATATTTTGCTTATAGTTTCTAGAAGATGCTTGGGAGAGAAGGGAGTAAGCCCATCTCTTGCTCTTTGATACTCAAAACAATGGAAATAATGTCAGTGTACTTGACTAGTGACCACTGGCTATGGGCAGAGTGGTAATGACCCACTTTCAGGGTTTACTTGGGCAGTGACCACTGCCTATAATCATTGAAGGGAGGAATAAATATGGTTTGGTGGCATGTTGTCCTTTGGGAATGTTTGTTGAGAGCAGAAAAATGTTACATTATTGAATATAGGGGACCATGTGAATGCCCATAAGTTGAGTAGTGAGATCTTCAACTCTATTCCCTCACTTGGTTCCTGGAACACTGGAAATCAGACTACTAACATCAGTCAGGAGATGTGAGGATCCTCCTCTGAGGAAGCAGATCAGACCTTGAGCAAAAAACCTCACAAATGCAAGAGTTTTGGAATTCTCTCCTCTTCACCAAAACAAGTAGGATCCTGTTGATTACTCAACAAATTTCTTTTTCAAAGGTGAAAGAAATTTCCCAGAAGGTAGAACCATGAGAATATTTGGGCATCTGTTCAAGAATCCAACACCTAGGCCTCCCTGGTGGTACAAGGGTTAAAGTCTCAGCACTATCAAGCTGTTGCCTGCCACTGCAGCATGAGTTTGATCCCCAGCCAGGGAACTAACCCATGTGGAGCAGCAGAGCTCTCCTGTCATGCCCACTGCTCCCCTTAGTAGTGTATTTCAGTAGATTCGCCTGTTCTGTTCCCCATTCTGTCTCTGGTGAATTATCTCACCCCCCCAACCCCTGGCCTATATACCCCAGTTCTTGTATGCATAAATAAATAAAAATAAATCTAAAAAAAAAGATTTCAGCACCCACATATAAGCACTAACATAAGTTCTGGGAAAAGTGGTGGGGAGAAAGTTAAAAAGGAGTAATTTGGGAAAATGCACATGCATCTAGATGAAAAGGACCAAGCAAGTACAGGCATGCCCGACTCTCATTCTACCTGGATTAACTGAACACCTACCCTATGATGGATACTGTTAAATGCACTAAGGTTCACAAGTAGAGGAGGGCAAACCAAATTGGTGCCATCACGGAGTTCACATTCAGTTGGAATCATATTAAAATTTAAACATGACTCAGCCCTAGCCTCTTCATTATAAAGTTTCAAAATACCAGAGATAAAGAGAAGATAGTAAAAATATTCAGAGAGGCGAAAACCAGGTTATACTTAAAATATCAGGTTTTAAGTAGTGATGAATTTCACCAAAACAAAGCAATATGCTACTTAATGAGACAAAATGAGTTCCAGTGTATAGTTCTGTACCCAGCCAAACTGTCATGTATGAGAGTAGAAACAAGACATTTTTAGGTAGATGAGGACTAAAACTTTAGCTGCTGGGAATGTACTACCAAAAAATGAGGGTATAAAATTTAAAAAAGAGGAAGACAGGGTGGTCCAGGAAAGGAGAACTGTAGGTCAAGAAGAAAGCAAGGGAGTTCCCAGAATGGTGAGTGAGCACACAGCTGTGAATGACCCTAGCTAGGGTCAGCCTGCCCAGGTAAGGATAGAAGCCTCTGGAAGGAGTGGCTCAGTGAGGGGTCAGGAGAACCATTGATGGGTTACCTGAGTGGTTTCTGTAGAGAGGAGTTTTCTAGTCATGTCAGAAGGTTTGGGGATGAATTAATAATAGGAAAAAAAATTAAGTGAACATAAGCAAAGTCATAATTAATATTGGGAGTGCTAACATTTAAAAGGGGGGATATAGTATACTACAGACTCAGCTATGAACATCATATGCATAGTCATAATCATGAAAATATTGAATATTTGATTAAAAAAATTATATTAGCAAGGTGGGAGGAGTCATGCAGGAGTCTGCATGACAAAAGCTAAAAGCTTGACTTTCAAAAATAGGAAGTCAAAACTAACATGTAACCAAAAGATCAAGAAAGAGTGACTTGTAGGTCCTATAAAACTGAACCAGTTTGCCAAGGAAGTCTGTATCATTTCTATCCTGGTGTGACTTATGGCACAAGAGAGAAATTCAAGGCCACTTTGTTGAAGGCTGTAACCAGGTTCTTTGTCTGAGGAAGGTGGCCTGGTTTTATTGCAGTGAGGTCCCTGAAGGAGCCATCCAGGATTTTGCAGGCCAAGCTTGTTTTCACATACCCTTTCTAAGGATACCCTTGGGTAATAAGGACTACATCAGTGCATTCGTTTTCGCGAACACTCACTGCCCTCTGCAAGTATGTTTTCTCCTATTTGAGAGAAAGCGTAGTATGGGAAGAATACAAGCTCTTGACTGCACTGCCTGCTCCCAATTCCTGAATCTTTGTGGCCTTGAGTGAAATGAAGTCACATCTCAGTAGTAGCATGTATAAAATGGGGATAATAACAAGGTGGTTGTGAAGAGTAAATCAATTAACATATGTAAAATCTTCCGATCACATCATGGCACATGATAAGCCTGCAGTTGTACCTTCTTTTTATTTTATGTTACCCTTAGGTTGTTTTCTTTACCTGGTTCAGAAAAATGGATCAGAAACTCAGAAGTAGTTCACTGATGTATAAAAGGAGCTACAAAAATACCAATAAATACTACAGTTCAAAAGATCATAAACATAAATAGTGAGCAGAAGCCCAGTGTAATTATAGAATGTAAATCTTACTGTACAGAGACCAGTGAATCTTCCAAGTTGATTTCATTCAGGTGACAGAAAAAGAAAAATATTAACTAAAAAGTACTACAATGACTCTCTGAAAATTGGATTTTGCCTGGCAGGTGATTATTTGTCTTTGGTCTCCAGTACTTTCTCTGTTATGAAGCTTTGTCAAATAGTGGCACAAGACCCTCAACACCTTTGAGTCATTTTGAGGCAAAATACAGTGGCCTTTCTAGTAAACCACTGGAGTCTTCCCAGATCAAGTACAAAGTAATGTTTTCCAGGGTGAAATTGATGTATTTGGTCGCTAAGGGCCCAAAATAGAACAGAGCCTCAGAGGCATCCTTCAAACTTGCATTCATCATAGAAGAAGCAGATTTGCGAGAAGTTTGCAACATTAGCGCCTTTGGCTGATGACAAACATGCTCAGATGTAAAGGAGAACGAGCAGTTGGCAAAATCCCTTTATCCGATGCTGCAAGTCACATTATTACGGGAGAGCAGTTGTGGGTGTGAGTACTTTATAGTTTGTTGAAATCGCTGATGCACAAAGCGTGAATCAGCTCTTAGCATATGTCTGGTAACACACATTGGAGAGCAGTGTTCAGTGACTTTTCATCAAAAACCTTCCTTCAAAAGGAGAGACTTTTTGAGCTGCTTATTTTGTGAGTTCTGAGGTGGATGCAAAGATGCCCTGACATTTCTCATGACAGAGCGCCAGCTGAGTAAGCAGCCTCAGAGGCATTGCTCTGCAAATGCTTATCCACACCCCACCTTTTTCTCCAAGAGGGTGATGAAAACTCTGTCATTGAAAGTACATTTTCTACTGGGCTGTATGAAAAATTATTCAGCAAGTAAATAACTCAGCTTTCCTACGTTTCCTAATTTTGCCAGCTGTCGAGGAGGTCTCTTTGAAATAGGATATAAAGTATTTCTTCATGACTCCAGTGTGAGTAGAGACCACTTCTGTGATATTACTTTGGCTTTATCAGGTGAAATATCACACAGGTATTTTTTTAATCTTTTCTAATTTAATCTCTCTCTTCTGGTCATTGACAGAAATAAGGCACTGGGAACTTTTTGAAATTGGATAATGCTGCTGACAACCTAATCACCAAGTCTGTGGCTCCTTACCAGCATATGTTGATTTTCTCCAGGAAAACAATGATATGTTGGATGTATATAAAAACTAAGGCAAATGCACATAAAACCATGAATGAACAATCCATTCACCACTTTATACCAAGTTGAAAGATTCCATCTCCCAGCTTTTTGGATGACTTGGGTTCTGGTAGATATCAAGGGAAATCTTTAATGAGCAGTTTCTTCATAATGTCAGCCTTCATTCTTAATACAAATGCCTGTGCTATTTACTGGGATGAGATATTACCACATTCCCGCTATCTGTATAAACCACATTGTTATGGTTTTCAAATTTATTTAAAATAAAATATATTCATCGGGTTAGATTTGGGTCCAGACTGTTGTTCAAGCTAAATGTCATTGAACCCAAATATAAGAATATGCTGATAATGGAATATGTAATATTAACCTCTTAAATACTGTTTTATTGGTATTCAAAATTTAGGATAAACGAATAAAAAAGATTTATTTCAACTGGTCACCTGCATGTGTATCATATATATGTGAACTTGTAGTTGGTAAAATTGAAGATGCACATTGCCTGAGAAGTTGGAGAGTTATATTCTGGTCTAGTGTTTGATAGGTATTATTTGACCTATATGGGAAAATTTTCTTTTGGGGGCTATTTCTTCATTTATAAAAATGGGACTAGCCGGAAGATTTCACTCATTAAAATTTACTAAACTGATAGAACTTTTGATCTGAAAGCTCCTTTGAATGTCATAGGTCCTATAAATCCTAAAGTAACAGGAAATTTTAGGATATTTAGTCATCCTTCCTGAGGCAGTAGGAGTCTGCTCTCTGTCATACCTGGGACATTTTCCCTGTGAACTTTCCCCCATGGAATAAGCAGAGAATGGGAAGGGTGACTTGAGAAGCATGGCAAGGCCAGTGCTGGGCAACGGAGTTCTATTTTCAACACTTGTAACTCTTACAAGCTTTCTACATTTTAACCTGAATTTGAATCTTCTTTCCATTAACTTTTATATGTTGGTCTTGGCTCTGTCCCTTACAGCCAAGCAGAAAAAAATAAACTTTTCTTTGAAATTAATAGTCTTTTAATTACTTAAAATCAGCCATTAATCTTTTGCTAAAACATCACGTCTAGAGCAAATTGCTCCAGTCCTTTCAATACTTCCTCCTGCCTGACTCACACCTCCGTGTTGGTTCTAGCCCCTCTGTCTCTGTGTGCCGGACAATTATGGTCTACCTGTATTGATTAGAATGATTTTTTTTCTGTTGTATAAGAAACAGTGTCTGCTAAGGCAGGCTACCCCTGTGCCAGGAATTGTGTGCTGGCACACTCCTGTGTTGTTTAACCATGTCACTCTGCAGGTAGGCTTGCTCACCTGTGGTATGCTGATAAGGAAAATAAGACACAGCCAAAAAAAAAAAAAAGGTAGGAAATTCTGCAGTGTGAAGCAAAATGGATAGACCTTGAGGGTATTATGCTAAATGAAATAAGTCAGAGAAAGACAAATAACTACTGTATGATTCCACTTACATGTGGGATTTTTAAAAGCTGAAGTCATAGAAACAGTACAATTGTGAAGAAGGGAAAATGGAGAGACATTGGTCAGAGTGTGCAAACCTCCATTTACAAGGTGAATAAGTTCTGGGGATGTAAGGTACAGCACAGTGACTGTAGCTAACAATACAGTATTACCTACTTTTAAGCTGCTCAGAGGGTAGATTTTAAGTGTTCTCAATGCAAAAAATTAGTAGGAGTTAAGTGAGGTGATGGATATGTGATGTGTTAACTAATCTTACTGTGGTAATTGTTTCCCAGTGTATGTGTAGCAAATCAACACACTCTATTTCCTCCCTCTTCCCCCCACAAATACAACTTATTGGATGAGGTTAACACCAGTGTAGAGCTGAGTAGGAGAGAACACGCCAGTATACTGAAAAAGCAGACCAGAAGAAAATATCCAGCATAAAAAGAAATAATAGAATAATTTAAAAATTGCCTCATCCATTCAAAATAAAGTCTAAAAAGTTACTTAAAATAGGAACATACCACAGGTAGAACAAATAAGAAATGTAAGAAGACAAAACACACTATACAACTAACTAAATGAATTAAATGTCAGTTGTCTAGATGTTCCAAATTTGTAAAAAGATAAGAAAACATGTATGCGAAGTTCTTTAAAAACAAGAATGGGAACAGTTTGTATATAATACCATCAATCTGATTTTTATCACCAAAATTTGTCATAGACATTCTTCTATCATTGTGTTTCAATCCACTGTAGATTTTTTGTTCGTTTTTATAGCTGCAAAGTATACTATATCCAGGTAATTTATTTCATGACAACCTTATTGATGGATGCTTAGGTTGTCTCCATGCTATTGCAAATAATGTGTAGGGACTAGTGTTATATGTATATATCTTTATTCATGAGACTCAATTGTCTGAACCTACCCATAAAAATTTACACTTCCTTCTTGAAAATGTTTTATCTGGTTAGATTTGGGCTGCTTTTATAATGTATTGTCATTGTATAGATTTCACCCAGTTTTCCAGTAGATTCACTATCTGTGACTTCATTTTTTAAAAATTGTCATCTGTTTTCCTTGACATCTTGAAAAGCATTTATTTTGAAAAGCTCAATTCAGTAGAGTTTAGGACAGAATTTTTTATTTTCTATCAGAGCTTTCCTGTTAGGTTGAGACTGACTTTTTTTAGGTATAATTGTTCACCCAGATAGAAATTTACTTTAGGCAGTTGTCTTCTAACTGCATTTCTCCATTATATTTATAAAAATGTCACAATAGACCTTGTCAGATGCCTTCACGGGATCTTGTTAAGAAAGTCGTCATTTAGTAAGTAGGCGTTGCTACCCAGTCTGGAAGGATGATACTTTATATATGGGGAAACTTGAAATATAAACAACAGATGTCTATCGTTTGGGAAATGTCTGAAAAAAAAGTCTAAAAGTGCCCACAGTTTTACTCAGCGTGTGCACGTGTGCTCACACTCATGCTAGTTGCCACATAATTGGCATCAGTGTCAGCACGACATTTGGAAATTTTTTAGCAAGATAAAATGTAAGAGAATCCGCTCAAATATATTTTCAGAATACTGGGTTGATAGAAACCATTAAAAGTGGTTGCATGAATGTGAAATAGGGTACGAAAATAGTCTTCCGTGTCTACTGCACTCACTATTACTACGCAGTGAGGATGCCACAGGAGCCAGCTAAGTGTGTGACTTCTCTGAACATCGTAAACAGTGAGGACATTAAGTTGTGTGCACATTTTTATTAATTCTTCAACTCTGTAAGATTCCAGACATTAGAGCAACCGCAATATGACCTCATTTGAACCTTTTAAGTCTGAAGTGACAGAACGGAGAACTTAACTCTCACTTTTTAGTCAAATGAATGGAAGCTCAGAAATAAAGTAACTACCCAGAAAAAGGAGCGATACACTTCTCGTCAGGAGAGGATGAAGCCTTCCCACGACAGGTGTTTTCACCAGGGCTCATCTTTGCGTTGAAGGGTGAATATGAAAAGGTTCATCTGGCTGAGCCAAGACAGAGAGGCATGAAGAGCCAGGAGGGGTGGGAAGTAAGGGAAGGCTGGCACATGCTGGGCGATGAGGCCAGTGGGGTGAGGCCAAAAGCTAGTCTTCAATGCCAAGCCTCGGAATTTGGGATTGAATCTATAATGTCTCAAAACCAGCTGAGAGGATTTGAGGAAGGGAAATGACCCCAATCGGGGTCAGAACTAGAACCCAGGAGGGTTGTTGCTGCAGGTTATTATTGGAGGCTTGATTGTTTGAAACCCACAAGTGTGTGTTAACTGTTGGTGATGACGGACATTCATGTGCTCTTTGTGTTAGGTATTCTCCAAGGGACACAGAGTCCCTTTACATGTAGGTTTTAGAAAGCCCTGTCTTCCTTTTTGAGGATGCTCCAAGCGGGAGAATATCCTGTCCCTCCTCCTCATGGCATCGTATATTCTCCCCAAACTTTGGCTCTGGCTCTTGAGGTAGCCACCAGCACTGGCTAGACTTGTGGAACACTGTTCTGATGCATGTAGGCCCTCATGAAAGCCTGGGCCATCATGGAAACTTTAGCATTTGCTGGCAGTTTTAGGACTTTAGGTAGGTGAGTCAATAGTGGTAAACAAATGGTTTCTTAGTTAGGGTTTCTAGAGCAAACTTAAGTACGGTATTTATTAAGTAATTGCTGTCAGAGGAAACCAGGAAAGACATAAGGGGAACAGTATAGAGCCGAAGAAGCAGCTGGAAAAATGTTCACAGCAGAGTTTCGCCTCAACCTAATCCTCAGGAATTTCTGAAGCACAGGGGCTCAGTTGCCCACCTGGGGAGTGGGGCTCGGCCTTTTTTCCTTGGTGATGGGCCGCAGCTGCTCCTGGGGGAAGAGCATGTCTCCCAGGCATCTCAGCTGTGAACCATTAGTAGCAACACTCTGCTCCCCGATGCTCCCCACAGCAGGGATGGGGATGGGAATGGGAGTGCTAGGCGCAACAGGCCATGTGAAGGGTCCCTCAGGGAGGCTCTTCATAAACAGAAGCTGACGTCTGTACTTAATGTGCCTCTCTCCATTCAAATAGACTTACCCGTCTGGGAAGTTAGTGGCATGATAAGTGTGTATCACCTTAAACTTAAAAAGTCAAGATTATCTTATTTAATTTCAGCACTGCAAAAACCATGTAGTGTAAGTAGGCTAGTTATTGATACTTTCCAGTGGAGAACAATGTAGTACTTGGGAGTGAGGTGACTTGCAGGCTGTTTGATGTAGCTTCCGCTGGGCACTCTGCTTAGCCCTGGCACCCTGAGGTGGAGGTTGTTAACCTCTGGAGTTGTGTGACTGGCGGGGCATGAGGGATAAATGATCCGCCTGTGTTCCCAGAGCTGGTGTGCGGTGGACTTGTAGCTGAGACCACCCGGGACTCCACACCCTGCTTTGGTGCCCTCCACACCCCGCACCCTCTGCAAGTGTTAGGCCAAACCCAGCCCAAGACCATGCTTTAGACACCTACCACTCTTGGAAAGAGGCCTCTGAGCATAAATGGTGGGGACACGTATAGGTAAAACGTTGATTGTGTCCACTGTTTAAAGTGAGCATAGCCTGTCAGTATGGTGGTGCAGCTCTGGCATAGCTGCAGGAGTTGGCACGTAGGTGACACTTCAGGTCTTCAGTTTATATTTGTTTTGTATTTCTGTCTGGTTTGACAAGACAGCTTGAGACTCCAAGCATTGTATACCACAATTCTCTTGGTTTTTTTCACAATGAGACATAAATGGATTAGGAGATTGAAGTTTTTAATTCAGTTGAGAATGACACAAGGTAATAATATCTCAGGCATTAAAAAGCTTGAGAGCATGGGGTGTGCTGATTCAGTAATTTCCCTATTTTGCAAACGCTGATTGAGTCCTCTGTACCTCGACAACAGGGAGAGGGAGCTGACAATTTATGGACAATAGTCAACCACCACTACCCAGGATAAGCTGCTATATCAGTAGTAGGCTTGAAAAAAAAGGTATCTAAAGCCTTTAAATTTGTTTCCTTAGTTAATGGTAGCATAGGCCTGTTTTACAAAAAGACTGCCCAGAGGTAAGACCCTTCTAATGCTGTGTTTCTGGCAAAGTCTATTGGAACACCTGTTGTGTGTAAAGTACTCTACATAGTCCCATCATTTCAACAAGCTTTGAAAAAAGTCTTGGAAAATGGTGTGGCAACATTTACGGAAAGCACATCTAACCTGTAACATATTAGATATATCCCATGTGGTCATGGAGGAGTCAGTTTGGTGAGGAAAGACAGAAAAAAATCATTACATTTAAAAATAAAAACTAATTGTAAATGTCAGAAGCCATGGGTCCTCCTTGGTGGTTCAGGAGTTTAAGTCTCAGCACTGTCAAGCTGTCTTTCTATCCCCAGACAGGAAGCTGGCCAGCATAGCACAGCAGACCTCTCCTGTCTCCCCCACGCCTCTCCTCAGCAGTATGTTTCAGTCAGTCTGCCTGTTCTGCACCCCACTCTGTCTCTGGTGAATCCTCTCACCCCTGCACCTCTGGCCTACACCCAAGTTCTTGTATGCATAAATAAATAAAATAAATCTTTAAAAAACAAATAAATAAATGTCAGAAGCCAGGTGAGATTCTGGAGAAAGGGGGGTGGTATCCAGAAAATAGTTATTGAAATCTGATTTAAGATATACATAAACTTCAGTTTGCTCCTGGATCATTTATCATTGATTTTATGTTGTCTTTTTTTACTTTTGATTTTATGTTATTTTATGGTTAGAGAGCAAACATTTCGGAACTTCTTAAGATGTAACACATGGAATAAATGAAATCGGTAGTTCACCTAGACTATAACCTTTTATTTATTTTTTTTAAAGATTTATTTATTTATACATGCAGCTGGGGTACAGGCCAGAGGTGTGGAGCGGTGAGAGGCTTCACCAGAGACAGAGTGGGGAGCAGAACAGGCAGATCAGAAATACACTGCTGAGGGGAGCAGCGGGTGAGGCAGGAGAGGTCTGCCACGCCATGTGGGATTCTCCCCGGCCAGCTGTCGAACTCGCATTGCTGCTGCCGACAGCTCCACAGCCCAGCGCTTAACCGCTGCGCCACCAGGGAGGCCCGACAATAACCTTTTAAATAGCCAAAGATTTTTATCTCAAGTAGATTTCAGACGGGTCTCCTCCTTCATTCCATGGCCCCATATGCTAAGATTAATAAGGTCATACCTTTTCAGTGACAGCTGTTGAGAACTTGCATTCTGTCCTCTGTGTGTGTCCTCTTCCATCTCCAGGGTCACACTAGCCTGTGCTCCTAGGAGAGGCCAGGCCTGAGAAACTGGATGGATGGCTGCATTGTTATATACCACTCACTTTAACAAACATAAAAGTACACAGTGTTATTTTCCCTTTCAAAATATGAATGTGAATTCTTATCTTTTTCTTAATATTTGTCTGCATATGTATAGGAACCTATTTCAATAATATTTAGTAGACATCAGTGACAAATAGGACATTAACCAAAATTAGCATTTTAACAATAAAGCATGTTTTTTAATATGAGAGAGGCACCCACCAAGTCACAATTATTTTAAAATAGTTGTATACTGTTTGTGCCAGAAACTGTACTGGAGATAAGACAATGAGCAACATACAAAAAAATTCTTGCCTTCTCTGAGCTGGGAGGAAGACACTAAACAAGTAAAATAAACAAATATCAGTTATTAAGTGCTTAGAATAAAATAAAATTAGAACTAGATTGGAGTACTACTTGATGTTTAATATTACAGGAGATGATAACTCACAAAGTTGAATTGTTTCAGCTTGAAATTATCATTTCTCTCCTTTCCCCTCCCCTCACCTAAAAGATTCTCTAGATGTATGCAAAACAATTCTGTTTTTAACTGAACAATTAACTGCTACAGAAATTCCCTCCCTCTCCCTGCTAGAAACAACTGAAACCCTGAACAAAATTTTATTAAATAACCATTTGCAGACATTGGACAATAGGCAGCTCAGATCTATGATCCCTAAAAGGGGAAATAAATGAGACAACCCCTCCCCCCACCCCATTTTATTGCCTGAAGGCGGTTTCTAGTCCCAGGAGCATGGATGAGGAATCAGATAGTTCTGTGATTTCACTGGGCTGAAGAAACAGAGATTACAGCTGAGGTAACTAGAATTTGTAAAGGCCAGTACCAGAGATGAGGGGGGCTTCATAGGTAGAAAGAACACTGAATAGCTGCAGAAGATGTCTCTTGATCCCTGCTGCTTTGCCCGCATGTGGGGTAAAATGCTACAGTGTGGGAAAAAGAACTGCTGGAAAGCAGTAAGTTGAGTGATTTCTGCACTCACAAAGGACTGGAGATTAGTTCGTGTTCCCACCTGTGGAGTGGAAAGATCTCATAATACAGGAGAAATAGGATAGAGTCTGCAGAAGAAGATCACATTAGTAATGAGGCTAAATTATCCCAAGATCAAAGTCTGCTCTGGACTTGCCCCAACAATACTTAAAAGCAAGCCTTGAGAGAGAAACCTGATCTGAAGTAACTTACCTGCCTGCCAGAACAAGCCCAACACCTTTAACAGAGTACAGCACCCCAAAACATAAAGTGAACAGCATCCAACATCTAATCAAATTATCAGAAGTACAAAAAAGCTTTAAAAAATTATCTGTTTTGGAGGACTGTTGATTAATAAATAGAAACAAACACTTTGCAGATGGATTAGTAAGCAGGGTTAAAACAGCTGCTGCAATGGCACCTCTGATCCAGAGTGTAGAGTAATACAGGAACATGTTGAAGAGACAGATAAAGAAAGTACAAAGAAGACCCAACTAATACTCCCAAAGGAGAAAAATACAGTGTCTGAATTGAAAAATTATACTGATTTAGGTAAGGGCGGATTAGAAAGTGAAGAAGAAGAGATTGGTGAACTTGAAAACATAGCAATGGAAAGTATCCAGTATAAGGCAGAAAGAAAGGAAAACCGCTGGGGGGGGCGGTGGGAAATGGCGCACTACAGTAAACTATGTGAAAATATCAAGTGATCCCAGATATGTATAGTTGGTGTCTTTGGAAAAAATGGAGGTAGGGAAGAAAAGAAAGGTCATGTTTTTCCTCAAATTTGATCTAAGATGTTCAGTGAACCCCAAAGAGAAAAAAACATAAGGACGGTCACAGTTAGGTACATCACATTTAAATTGCTGGGAACCAACAATAATAATGAAAACCATAAAAGTATCCAGAGGAAAAAAAGAGGCAGTATGCACAAAGGAACAAAGAATGAAAAAACTAACAAAACTTTATCAGAGCCTGCAAGTCAAAGACCAACATCTTTATTTTTACTGCAAAGGAGGAACAGAAGGAGTAAGCAAAAAAGGAAAGACTATTAACCTAGAATTATATGTACCATTTAAGTAGCTTTCAAAAGTGATAGAAAAAGACCTTTTCCAAACACACAAAACTGAAAGTAATTATTGCCATCAAACCATCCCAGCAAAAAATTGTTAGTGTCTTTCAGGCAGAAGAAAAAAAATGCTAGGTGAAAATTTGGATTTATACAAAGTACCTCAGACATAGCAAAAATGAGGATAAATATGGAAGACATTTCTTTCATATTTTTTATTCCTTTAAAAGCTAATATACTGGATAAGGCAAAATTAATGATAATATATAGTGTTTATGATATTATATAGAAGATATATGACTAGCTCCAGTGGCAGGGAGGAGGAAATTGTAATATTCTTGCATTGTTTATTCTGGAAATGCAAGGTAGATTCATCATTCTAAAGCCTGTCAGTGTTATTCATCCAATCAACTAACTAAAAAGAAAACCATGATTGTCTCAATAGATGCACAAAAAGCATTTGATAAGTAAACACTTAGGAGGAAATGTCTCAGGAAACTAGGAGTAGAATAAACTTCCTAACTTGATAAAGGTAGCATTTGAAGAACTCTCCTAGAAGGAGGAAATAGGTTTCTACCCACTACAGAGCTTCCCAGTTTGTTCAAGTTTGACAGTTTCAGGGAGCGGATGATATTGACTAGGATGGTATGTTGTCATGTTGTCAAAGAGAGTCAAGAAACTTGAATACTGTGTGTCAGTTTCAACTTGTGTTAATACTTTTTAACTATCTGCTAGGATTGAACAAATTACTTCAATTTGTTGGTCTCCCTGATTTCTTCCTGTGTAAACTCTCTGCCCTGCTCACAGTTTGGATTAGTTCTTGCTTTGGTACTCATTCTGACAAATTAATTTTTCCATGCTTTGCTTTTCTGGTTCTTCTTTCACTTCTTTTAAGGTCTTTCTTTCCCGGGATGGAAACAGGATTTAATAGATAACTAAACTACATTGCTTTCAGAGTGATTCCCAAAACTATAATCTTGTACATTATAAGGGATTATGAAAGTTTATATAAATCCCCTCCCCAGACTGGGAAATTCTATGTAAAAATTGTTGCAGTGTAATGAGAGTGTGGAACACGATACAGACTGTCCCCTTCACTAGGAAAACCACTATCCTCCCTATCAGTTTCCTTATTTCACCAAATAGGAATACATATATCCTCATCATGGATCTTACGTGAAGCTAAAGATTATAAACTAACGCATGAACTTCTCTACCTTGGAAGAGTACCCCATATGCGGAGATAATTACTAGTTTGGTCTCACTGCTGTGGCCTCACATGGTTTTACTCTTAAAAGTTACTTTTATATGTGGTATCTTTAGGGTTACCATTGAGCACAGGCTTCATCCACTAGATAGCAACATATTTATTTGTGGAATTTAGTTATATTCTATCCCTTTCTGAAAATGTTGGAAGCAGGTCAGGCTTATTTTAAGCTATAATTTACAGACAGAACCCTAAGGCAAATATGCCCTTTCATTTGTCTTCCTTTAGCTAGATTACAAATATAATAATGCAACATTGACCCTTGTCATTTTTAGCTGCAGTTCTAGATGTTTCACTCTGTAACATCACCCAGTGAATAAATACTGTGTTTCCTACTGCATGGGGAGAGGCTTCTAGTCAATAATAATACTCTTATTGACTTAACATCCAAATCAGATATGAATTCCCACTGTACCCAATATAAAGCCATTTTACTTTTCTATTGATTTTTTTATGTACTGATGGGTAACCTACAGAGTTTTCATATCAGACTATTTTCTCTGAGATGTCCCTTACCCCCAGTTCTGTTTTTCAGCCCTTAATTTCTTTTTTTTTTTAAAGACTTATTTATTTATGCGTACAAGCTGAGGTGTAGGCCAGAAGTGTGGGGCAGTGAGAGGATTCGCCAGAGGCAGAGTGAGGAGCAGAGCAGGCAGAACAACTCAAGTACACTGCTGAGGGGAGCAATGGGCAAGGCAGGAGAGGTCTGCTGCACCACATGGGAAGCTCCCTGGCCAGGTATCAAACTCATGCTGCAGTGGCTCTGGATAGCTTCATAGTGCTACGCTTAACCCGCTGCACCACCAGGGAGGCCCATTCAGCCCTTAATTTCTTAAGGAATGTGAACGAATTTTAATCATAGCTGAGGTTAAAGGGGGGTATGGTAAAGATATATCTTTGCTTTGGATGGAATGTACTTTACAATGGAAAAATAGTACTTAAAATCTACCACCCCTTTCCTCTTTTACCAGATTTGTAAGTATTCCTGGTGAGCTGGTGTTAGGGTAGAACTCAATTTTTTTTTTTAATAGATACTTCACCAAAGAAGATACACAGATGACAAATGATCACATCAAAACAGTTTTTCAAAGTCATTAGGAAAATACAAATCAAAACCATTGAGCTATCACTACATACTTAAAAAGATGGCTAAATTAACACTTTGTGTGCTGGTGCCCTTTAAATTTACCAGCCCTTGGGGCCGGCCATTTTCTGTGCCACCACATGAATGGTATAAGCATTCAATAAAACACACACAACTCCTGAACTACTGGATATTAAAAAAAACTCTAATATCTCTCATAAAACACCTTACACTTTCACCAAAACAATGTGTAAAGCTTCTAGACTGAGTACAATCACAGAAATAGCTCCTAATAGTTCCAAATAAATCCACCGTGCCATGAAAAACCGGAGACTAGATGAACACGTATTAATACGTGAGCGACCACCTGATACTGGTGACAAAAACACATACTAATACATAAGTGGACCACAAAGTGTTAAAAGATGACAGTTCTAAGGATTGACAGGATGTGGGTAACTGGAACTCAGTCTTGCTGATGGGAATGTAAAATGTACAACCAAATTTGAAAATCGTTTACCAAAAGTTGAAACGTACACCAACTATATGTCCAGCTATTCTACTTCTAGATATTTATCTGAGAAATGAAAGCACATGTTCACAAAATCACTTGTACATAAATGTTCATAACAGCTGTATTTGCTGTAAACAAAAGCTAGAACTAACCTGAGGCCCATCAACAGTTGAGTAGATGAACAAATGGTATATCCTTACAAAAGAATGCTATTCAGCAATAAAAAGTCTTGAACTGTTAGTAGATGTAACTTGATGAACCTCAAAATGATGATCCTGACTAAGAGAAGCTTTACCAACAAAATGACACATAGTGTAAGGCACATTGCAATACTATAAAATCTAGAAAATGTAAACTAATCTATAGTGACAGGACAGAACTCAGTGGCTGCTTGGGCATGAGGAAAAGCTTGGAAAGAGGTATGGTGAGGAAGCTCCTATGGGTTACAGATATGTACATTATTTTGATTAATAAGTTTCATAGGTGTATAAAAATGTCAAAACTTATCAAATTGTACATTTTAAATGTACTTTATTCTCAGTATTATACCTCAGTTATTCTCAGTAAAGCTGTTTTTAATAAAAGACAATAGTAACTATAAGCAGAAAGTATATTATGTATTTCATAGCTGTCAATAAATGTACGTGTCCTAAACTTCCATGTTGAAAGAATTGGTTCACAAAGAAAAATACATTTACAGACTATGTATAAGACATGATTTAGGTTGATTGTATAATTATGGAGAGGGTGCAAACCAATAAAATACAAACAAAGCAGAAGCTGTGATCTTAATATTAAATAAGACTGAATTCAGGATTAAAAAAAGGTATTAAGTCAAGCACAGTTCTATATAATGCAAAAGGTTACACTGCAATGAAGTTTTAAAGTGATTATGTATGAAATAAGTACATCATTTTCTTTAAGCAAAATGCACAGGAAATGCAAGGAAAAATAGAAACAGAATTTGTGTAATATGCATGCAATATGACCCTTATATACTGAAAACGAAAACTGTCTCTTCTTTACAAGCATTCAGACCTTTCAGACAAGTGTTCAAATAATATTTTTAAACATAAAAAGTAAAATCACAAATGTACTAAGTGAAAACGGGAAGTTCTTTGCCTTTTCTGGGAGTAGCCTTTTCTTAATTATGAGGGACGATCTTGGAAACCATGAAACAAAACAAAAAAACACTGATGTTTCACTTCATGAACTTAGAAAACATCAACATTGCAGAAAAACACAAAACACTTTGCATTAAAAAAGAAATGGAGGGAGGGAATTTGCACCTCCTATCACAGAATAAGGATGATCGGTTTGATCTGTAGAGATTGCATACACATCAATGGCAAAAAAGACCAATAACCCAAAAGTGAGCAGAAGATAAACAGTTCATAGTAAAGGAAAAAGATTATTTTTTTAAAGCTTTTTAAAACATGTTCAGCGTCATTCATAATAGCAGAATGCTATCATGTAATGTTAGAAATCAAAATGACATTTTCACATTATGACACAGTACACAGACCATAATACTTAATAGTTCCCTATTTGGTGAGGGTGGGGGAAACACTCTCATATGCATCTGGTGAGAATTTAAATTCATGTAACTTCTGTGAAAACTATTTTGACAGTAACTGTCAAATTATGACATAAGATCCAGCAATTTCATTTCTAGGAATGTATCCCATAGATATAACTCCTTATAGCCAAAATAAACACACGGATATTTATTGCAGCATTGCTTATAAAACAAGAAAGAATAGATTTTTATTAGATCGTTATTAGGTCAATCAAGCTGTATCCTTTCGTCAAAAAGAATGAGACAGCTCTAATTGCTAGGCGATATATACCATTCTACATGTTGGATTGTTTCAAGAAAGAAGGGGGTCGCGGCGGGGGGGGGTGGGGGGGGCGGGGAGAGAACACTGAGTACTGTCACTTTGTATGTATATCCTAAGCAAGTTCAGGCATAGACTTTGCCTGAAAGGATCAGCAGTAAAGCGATTCTCTCTTTGATAAAGGAGCATACCACTTGTAGCATTTGGTACTTTACTCATATATTACCTATTTTAAAGTATTATTTGTCTTACAAATCATTCAGGAGCCTATAAAATTGAATTATCTAGTAAAGGTTATTAATGTCTTATTAATCAAAAGCCGAGTATAACATAGTTATTCTATTTTGGGCACTGTTCTCTGGGTAGTTTACAGTGATCATCTGAGTTTTTCCTTCAAGGCAGTTGTTGTATTTTTCAGGTTAGGAAATAGATTCAGAATATGACTCAAGGACACACAGATCCAATAGGAGCCTTTTAAGAAGTTGGTTTAATGAGGCTTGAGGAGTAACATCCAGATATATCCAAGTTTCTACCAAACACCTTTATGAATGACTATGTGGTGGCAGGTACGCACGTATATCTCCTTATACTTCCAAGGAAAAACAGCCCTTGTTTTACTAAAATTTTGCATATTAGGATTGGAATTTGCATGATTCCAGCAGGCTCAACATCTTGAAAATACCAACTGCCAAGATCAATGTTGTCTTTTGAGAGTAAATATTTTTGTGTTTCTATACAACTGTGGTGTGGCCTTATGAACTGGTTTTATTCCATATAGCAGAGGACAAATTTTATTCCTCTTTAGCAGAGGACAAATTTTAAATCTAGGCCAAGTCTTAAAACTAAAATCTCAAATAAAATGGGGTTGGGTGGGGAGGAAAACATCTCACCCCCTTTTTTTACCTCTTTTTAAATATGAACTTCTGCTTCTGTCACTATAAACAACAGCGTTTTGTATTTTGTTTTGTTTTAAACAAGGGTACATTTTAGTCTTTTTATTCTTCAGGTCTTAAGGGACCATTTTGACAGCTGATCAGCTGGCCGACATATTAAAATAATTATACAGCAGGCCTTTGGGTATCTTAGTATAAAATTGATTTATGTCAGATTCGGTTGATAGCATCTGGAAGTTTGCCTGCTTGTGGCAACAAATTAGGGTTTCCATTTACTGTTGACTCTTTCCGACATACAGTTTATGGTGGATATGTGTAGCATTTATTCAGTGCTCTTTAGAAACATGATAGACCTTGTTTTACATAGTAAATGCATTATTTTAAAAAAGACGTATGTAATGGAAATTGTTGAACAATGGATTTTACTTTTTCAACTTATTTTGCAAGATGCAAGACATTCAGCGAGGGAGGGGGAGGATAAGGGCTCATATGGGGGAGAAAAGAGCACAAGGGACTATGGTGACAGTTCACTGGTGAATTGATGGTAGGAAACCTACGGGGAATACATAATAATGTAAAAGATATCAATAATAGTAACAATAAAAATATTTTTTAAAGATGCTGTATTTTTATTTATGATTCATATTTATTTGCCTTTATTCTTTCAATTAGCTTTATTTCCTGTAGAGAGAGCTCATATGTATGCAAATACTTAAATATTCAGATGTAATGTAAGATGGAAATGTAAGATGTTGCAGAGTACAGATTCACATGAATCCTTTAAAACATTGCCTCTTGACTAAGTATCTCCCCATAAAGTTAACAGCTCTGTTCTTATATGAGACTATAGTTAGGTGTTTCTCTCTCCTCTCTCTCTCCCCCTTCCTACCCCCTCCCCCATGAGAAATCCCATCACTTTAATTTTCATCAACATATGCAGCATCTTACAACAATATTATGTTGTGTTCATTTCTTCCCATGTCACTTCTGGTTCCTGTCTGGAACCATAAATTACTCAAAAGCAGATGCACTGCTATTTTAAAAAATGAATTTGTTGCCTAGCAAGTGTGGTCCCCCATCTTCTCCATAGTGGGGTGGTCCTTGCTGTAGGGTTGGACCCCAAGGTTGCCTGCTGTTCACACCTACTCTATGTGCATTGAGATGGCCGAGCTTTGCCTTGTATTTTGAGGACTGTGTCCCTCAACCTCTCCTGCTTTGTGGGAGCGCTCAGTGTGGAGAGACGTCTCCAGGGTCTGCATTTAAGTGTGGTGCACTTTTGAAGTCACCATTAGAAATAGCTGTCATGTGTTGTAATTGGTAAACGGAATGTGCTTGGTAACGTGGACATGATTTTTAGATACAGTTGTTTGTCCAGGTCACGACGTTCCTGTGTGGAAAGATTGCACATCATATCTACTTTCTAAAAGGGATGAACCAAGACAACAGAAAAAGATTTTGCATTAGGTTAACTAAGCACATCCTTAAAGGTACGGTGAAGTAACCCAGACTTGAATCTGAACCTTTCACTTGTTGGGCACTTTGTTATGAAACTGGAAGGATATAGAAGCTGAAGCATCTTTACCCTTAGACAGTAATGGTCTTTCTGGACACAGGGCCAGTACCTGTAAGATGACAAAACTGAGACACGGAGCACTGAGGTTATACTGGCCTAGAGTCCCTCAACCTAGAGTCAGTGGCAGGAATTCAGCCTGGTCTCCGCCAGTAGCCGGACAACATACCACCTGAGTTGAAGGCCGACTTAACAAGACAGGAGCTCCTAGCCTCAAGGAGCTTTCCCTCTGACCTCAGTGGACAGGTCCTACAAGGCACACGAATTCCTGGGACAGGTCCTACAAGGCACACGAACATGTTCCTGCCCAACTCTCCCACTGCCTCCCTTAGTGTTTCATAGTTTCTGAACTTTAAGTTAGGTCGCCTCTTGTGACTGGTACCATGGACCAAATCCAGCCTCACTGTAGTTAGGACTGACTCCAAATTAGAAAGAATCTGTTAAACGTCCTGACCCTCCCTGGCATCTGTGTTTGCTGGACTGACTGTGGCCACATCTGCCGTGTCCAGCTCTGTGCATGCAGTGGATTCTCTGCCAGGGTTATCAAATGGCTCACTGGGTTGGTCCCAGACAGGCGTGGAAGTGCCCAGTGCCAAGTTCAAAACCGTTGCTTCTAACAAATAGGCTTATCACTGTGATTTATTTACTGAGCAGAACACTGTTGTTTTTGCTGAAATCCAAGTGAGCACCTGGTGACTTTCTAATTGCAGCCGTGGTTTAGGCACTTGTTTGAAATATGGCTCCTTGAAAAGAGAATATATGTAAAAGAGTGTGTTTATACAAAATAAATTATGAATTCCTTTAGCCACCTCCTCGCTTTTGAAATAGTGCTCATACATATTTTATACATAAATTGACATGGATGGCAGAGACCTCATCTTCCCTGTAGCAATTTGAACCACACTGATTGAGAATTTATAGCCTAATTATACTTGTCAGCCTGACATAAAAGTCATTAGTTCTGGAAAAACATGTTTGTCATACTGGGATTATCTCTAATTAATACAGTCAATAGCTAACATATATTTAAAGCCAAACAGAAAAGTAACCTGAAAGCGTATATTATGGACAGCAACGAACTGATGGTAAACCCACCAGTTCATGGAACAGGACTCTCAGTACAGGTTTGTATTTGAGAAGAGAAAATGCCAAGCTGTACATGTTCCCTCTGCTTTGAATATGGTGAAATTGTGCTACTGACATTAATTCCCTGTGTTGACAGACTGTAAAGATGTCAACTGAAAGCTCAGGTTATGTGGTTTGGTTCCCATTGGTGAGTGACTGAACTAGGATTCAGAGCTGGGGCCCAGTGTGTTGTTTTCTCAGTGTCAGAATCCACTAGCCTGTTGATCTCTGCAGTGTCCACATTGTCTTAATCTCCTAAAGTCCATGTAAACTGGGAGATCAGCAGGATAAGCCAGGTATATAGGGACAGCGTGTGGCATGACTGTTTTCCTCTGCCCACTGTTTAGGCATGTGCTGGACTATAGAGGGGCACTACAGTGAGGGGATGCACCGCCAAGAACCCCAGGGCAGCCGTCATGTCCCTGTGGAGACTGACGCCCTCTGGTGCCCCCCACCCTGGCCCAGCACCACGGGCTGCACTGTGCTCCTGGTGGTGAAATCAGGCAGCGGTTATTTCCAAGCTGCTGTGTAGTTCATAGCAAACTCATTCATTTGCTCATAACTGTGCACGTTTCTGCTATAAACATAAATACCAGAGGTTGTTTTTAAACAACAACAAAAAAAGATTCGTTGTCCCCATTCCGTCCTGCCCCAAAACAGAGTCCATTATTATGTTTTACTGTACCAATTAAAATCTTGTTTCTATAGCAATACACCCTGTCATTGGATGCTTGAATTTAGTAACCAGAACGACCCTGAGAGGTCAGTGTAGTTATTTTTCCATGCATCAGATTCTTTCTGCAGTAATCACTTTGCGTAGTCATTTTGTTAAATTGTATGATGGACTGAAATTTTAGCTTACAAGTTAGAATTAACAGTGACTGAAAATAAACTTATCTGAAATGTTCAGAATAATGAGCCAGGGAGCCTGTTCGTGATCTTACTCTACCATGCCTTAGCAAAGACTGCCAAGTGTGGGCATCAGGCAGAAGGCTTTTGAGAACCCAAGCTCATATTGTTTCTTGATGGAACCCGAAAGACTAAGAGGTCTCTGATTCCCCAAGTAGAGGGTACAGCGCATTTCCTAGGACTGTCCCCATCAGGCAGATTGAGGATGATCTCTGACTTCTTCCTGACGTTTTGTTGGAAACTGACAGGAGCTGGTGCTGTAAACAGCGCCACAGAATCTCTCCACATTTGGACACATAGATCTTTCTTCAGGGCAACTCTGTGAAAACTTAGTATTTATCTGGAAAAGGTTTCTTCAATGTGACAGCTACACCAGGTGTTTGGACTTCTCTTTTGAGAGCGAAAAATCACTAGTTGTATCTGCTCTTGAGGGAGGGGAACTATGCAGGGTGCTAGTCTTTCCAAAGCCCCAAGTGTGGTTCTCTGTGAGCCGGCTTCCGGGGCATCTAGACAAGAGGGCTAATTAAATTCTTGAGTCATTTGATTCTAAGACAGATGTAGTATTAGAGAAATTAGGTGTGGATTTGAAGAAATGGAATTTCATTTGAGACTGGGATTTATAAACATAGTCACAAAAACAAAATACTGCATTCCCTTAAGCAAAGTAGGCCCTAGGTGAGTAAGGCGTGCCACATCAGTATTACACATGTGGTTTGGCCCAAGTTTAGCTTCTGACATCACTGGTTATTTTTTGCTTCTGCCCTCCTGGTATCCCTTTTGTTCCTCTCCAGCTGCGGAAAAGAATTGGTCCATGTAACATCCTTGGTGGCTTTTGCCTCCTCTGAGAAAGCTTTGACTGCTGTACAGATTCCTTTTACATATTAATCTGTAAATGTAAAGACTAATATAAGATTTTCTTCACATCTCACTCATCTAAAAGCTGAAGATTATCACAGTAAGACATGTATTTGCTGTAAGCACAGGCTCCCTTCCAGCACGCGTGCAGCAGAACATGGAGCTGCTCCCGTTCAAAACGTAGCCCCTGCTCTGTGTGACGCTCTTGGGCTCAGGTGCGGTGATCACACCTACAGTCATAACGTCTTACGTGATAAGTCGTCTAACACAGGAAAAATGTTCTGGCACCAACTGTAGTTGGGTAGCAGACGATGACAAAACTTGGCTGCTTAGCAAAAACCATTTGATTTTGCTCACGGTTTTGTAAGTGAGGAATTTGGGGAGGACACAGACAGGCTCTGTCTATGATGCCCGTGGCAAGGCTGGGGCAGCAGACTTGCAGGCTCCGCCCGCAGGTGGGGCCTTCAGCCGTGGACCTGGGTCTTGGTGCTGTGTGGCCTCCCGTCCTCAAGCAGGGCCTCAACTCTCCTCCTCCTCTCTCGTAGCTTAGGCTTGGAGGGAGGGAGGGCCCCAAGTTGTTAACTTCTTTTGTGGTGGCTCAGGACCTACCAGTGAGCATTCAAGGACAGCAAGGCAAGCTGTGAGGCTTCATCCTACCCAAGTCCCATATGTCACTTCTGCTGCCTTCTGTTCCTCAAGCACATTACTACAGGCAGCTGAGCTGTAAGGGAAAATGTATTAGATTACACCTAATAATCTCCAGAGTAGCAAGTTGTGGACTATGAGGAGCTGGTTGTGAAACTCCTTTGGGAAATAAATCAGTCCTGTAATTGCTGGTTGCGAAACAACTCCTGTATATTTAAGGAGAGAAAAATGAAATGTTAACACATTGTTCCCTCTACTTTGTATTTGACTTTTGCCTTATTACAGTAAAATCAGTGAGCCTGGCTTTGAGTCCCCATTGCATTAATTATGATGGTAATAACGCTAATTATGTATGGACTACAGTGTCAAGAGAGGACTCAGATGACACAAAGTTTTAAGTAGGAGTGGATGGGAATATGGTTTTACATCTGACTAAAATAAGAGACCCAGGAGGAAAAAAAGTTTGAGCCAAACAATATAATTATGCTTTAAACTGTGAGTAACAAAACCAAGAAGTAGCCTAAAGCCCTCTTTTTTCTCACAGAAGTAGTCTAGGGACAAGTAGTTCTCAGTTGGATTCTCGACTGTAAGATATTGGGACTCATTCCGCTTCCATGAAAGCGTTTGACCTTCCTCTTAGATTGCAAGATGAACACCCAGCTCCAAACAGCACCTTAATTTTTACTAACAGAGGAAGGAAAGAATCTCTCTTGATGTCTCCCATCTGAGGACCATCACCCCAGATTTCTCCTAAGTCCCCCTGGTCAGATGGGGCCACATTTCCGTGTGCCAGCCTCAGGGGAGAACTGGGAAAGTCGGTCTTGGCATTTTCAGGCTTTTCCACCAGAAGCCAGCTCAGCCCGCAGGGAGAAAGGCGTGGGGTGGGTGAGCCGCGGTGTCTGTCAGTTACAGCAGCTAATTCCATTTTTCTCTCCCTGCCCACTTAATAAAGGCTGACTTAGCTTGAATTAAATGAGCTCGATCATAAATAGAATAAGTATTTCCTCGAAATGAGTTAGTTTCTCAGTGGGCTTTGTTCCCTTTTTACTTTGTGATTGGAAGCTAACTCCCTTGCTTCCTAGCAGCTAAAAAACTTCCCTTACACTTTTAAAGTTTGAGTGAAAGCTCTTTGGTTGTCATAAAGACTCATGTCCACCCCATTATGCATTTTGTAAGATTGCCTTTCTGGTCACAAAGATAATCCGTCTTGTTAAGCCTTTATGTGTGTACATACGGGTTTGTAAGAGGGAGAAAGTTCCACAGATATTAGGAGCTGGAGTCTGGACCCTCACAGAACTCCCTGAACACTTGGTTGCAGTGGAACCAGGACAGCCAGGTCTGACTGTTCCCAGAGAGGCAGGGGAGGGCAGAGCTGAGCAAGCCTGGGATGCCAGGAGAGTAAATCTAAGAAAGTAGATCCTCAGCTGAGAAGAAAGTGCCTCGGCTCAGAAGGGCCCGTCTTGGGCATCGGGGATTGGAAAGCAGTGCTTTACTTGTTAAACTGGATAGAGTTGGAATCCTTTGCTCTGGATTTGTAATGGTCTCATCTGTAATGGTCTAATTGTGATTTTTTTTTAGTGCAGTAAGATCAACACTTGTGATAAATTTGAGCTCATGGGCCTCCCTGGTGGTGCAGTGGTTAAGCGCTGCACTGTGGAGCTGTCGGCAGCAGTGCGACACCCGGCCTGGGAGATTCCCGCATTGCGTGGCAGACCTCTCCTGCCTCACCTATGCTCCCCTCAGCAGTGTATTTCCGTCGATCTGCCTATTTTGCTCCCCTCTCTGTCTCTAGTGAAAACTCTCACCACCGCACTCCTCTGATCTGTACCCCAGCTTGTGTGCATAAATAAATAAATCTTAAAAAATAAATAAATTTGAGCTGAGAGTGTCACTGCTAATAACTGTGCTGGTAGAAAACACTAGAAAAGAGGCTATAAACCTTCTCCTGTATCTGCAACATTCATTCATTCCTCTGCCTGCCCTGCCCTTGGTGCTGGGATGGAGGAGTAGCTAAAACCAGCCTGCCTGTAAGGCACCCACGGTTGTGAGAGGGGGGTCAGCAGCCCTGCCATCTCACGCGATAAGAAACGAGAATGGGGGAAATCAGCATTGTCTGCCAGGCAGGCTGGTTGGGCTGGTTTCTGTATAATTTCCTTATAATTTCAAAGTGCTTAATTTCCAAATTTGAGTTTGTGTCGTAAAATCACCTTACATTACAGTAATTGTGTTGGAACTAAATGATAGTGAGTGCGAAAAGAAGCCCTGCCTATTCTCCTTACTGAGATTTTACAAATAGATTTCAAGATAACTTGGTGTCTTGAGAAAATTTTTATTTCCAAAGTACCTGAAATGATTGATTTAAGTCAGTGAATCTGCAATTTACTGGTAGTTGTGCTTCTGAAAATCCTATTTTAAATGTTAAAAAATATCATTGAAAAATGGATACTTCTAACAACACAAAAAAGTATAATGTCTCTTATTTTGCCAGAAACAGCAAAACTCTCCTCATACTTCCCCCAGCCACCCAAATCTGACCTCTAGACTCTAACGTGCAAACAAGACCGTGGCAGCCCAAAGCCTTATCACTAAGGGAGGTAGGCACCTCTCCTCTTCTTTCTGAGGAGCCCCACAGTGGCCATGGGTGTCCTGGTTTTGTCTGCCACCTTTTGCGCCAAATCCCAGTGCTGGCTTCAGTCCCAGTTTGCTGGGCCAGCTCATCACCACACTTCTCCCCATGGGTGCAGGCTGTTTGAGTTCCCGCATGCAGGGCTCCTCACTGGCCGGCCTCCTGTCAGTCTGGCATTGGCCTCTCTGGCATTAACCGAGGTAAATTGCACACTGAACTGAAAGACACTCAAAGATACCACTCAGGTGCAGAAGTTCCTCCACCATCCTTGCTGTGGAAAGAGTTTTACGTGCTGGCTCAGGACCACACGCCACCCTCCAGGATGTGTTTCCCCCTTTAGAATCTCTTTTTCCACTTCCTGTGTTCTCAGATCCGCAGGTATCCAGAACAAGTTCCTGGCCGAGGCGTTCTTAATCAAACAGCCTCAGAGACGTGTCTGCCTAGCCCAGAAGCATTCACTTTTCCTATCACTGGTCATTCACGTTTCACATTTTTTACAAAATTGGCAGATGTTCAAAGCTATAAATTTTCTTTAAATAGGCTCAATGTTCAAAATCTCCTGTGTAAAGCATTCAAGGTTTCAGAGTGTTTGCACTTTTTTCCTTGTCTAGGGTGTGCTAGGTCTTGTGCCCCACTTTGTTATGGGCAGTTATGGTGCCACTTTGCCTATACGTAGCCTTTTTCATGTGTGGTACAGACTTGCATGATAGTTTGGGTCTCAAGAATAGTTTTAGAATAAAATATCTTAGAAGAATTGGGTCTAGTTACAGTGTAGGGCCTATAAAATGACTATTTCCACTGCTTCCCAGATGTCTGGGGGCCCCAGGGCATGGGGTGAGCATAGTAAGTCTTTCTTGGCATTGGTTTCCCAGCACATTTAGAAGTGTTTATGTGTTCATACCAGCAAGCATGTCGTTGAGTGGAATGCAAAATGTATTATCATTTTAAGGCAAAGGGTTTGAAGCATGAGGGACTTTACTTCTGGGCTGTTCAGCTTCGTAGATGGCTCCAGGAAATTAAGGCAACTTCATGGAAGTTTGAGAAACTCTGTATGTAAGAAGAAAAATGTGTATATTTTTTAAAGGCATTCTATTACAGCACTTGTTCACTCCTTTTGGAGATGATTAGTAGACTACAGACTTTCTCACTTTGTGTAACATGTGCCAAGAAAGTTGTGTTTGAGTTTGATGTTTTGTAAATTGAAAGTTTCAATGTAATAGCTACTTTTTAAAGAATCCTAGGACAAGTTACTTATAACTAATCACCTTCTGATTATTAGGTTTTTATGCTTGAGTTTATTACAATTATTCAAAATTTTCTTTCAAAAATTGTCCCTTATCAATTGTCATTGAATTGTCTGACAAAGACCAATGAATAATTAAGATTATATTTATTAGTGGAGTTAAATAGTCTAAGAAGTATTTTTAGATTGCCAACCATATTAAATATCTAAAGTATTCTTATTTCTAATATTCATATTAATGAAGCACATATAACAAAACATCAGTTCAATCATGAAGTTCCTCGGGGCAGATGATTAAATAACCATGAGATTAACCAGGCTAACTTCAGAGTTCATTTGGAGTGCTGTACTTTATTCCTGTAAGCAATTATATTAGTCAGATGAAAATGCTTCAAGTACATTTTCATTAACATGTTCTGTATGTCCAGCTACTTCCAAATGCTTTCTTGATCTTCATACAGTGTCATCACTCAATAAATGTTTAATAGATTAACTTATTAAAGTTTTATTTATTATATTTGATATAACAGAGCAGAAGTGAAGATAAATTAGAATGGGTGAGGTGTAATTGAAATAACTTGGAGTACAATTTAAATACAGTCTTTGTTAATTTGGAAATTTAAAAGTATGTGACCACAACTTAAGATGTGTTCAGATACTTTATTATGAAGAAAATAAGAATGATAAGGTATTATTATACATTTTCTAGATTATTTGAAAAAACTATTAGGTTTAGTGTAGGCTACAAATAGGAAAGATAAAACTAATTTAGCTACATTACTAATTCAATAAATATCTGGCTTAAGCAACTGCATCAATAAGATTTAAAGAGGCAGAAAAAATAGATGATTGGATCAAGAAGATGTGGTACATATACACAATGGAATACTATTCAGCATGGAAAGAAGATAAACACATGCAATTTGCAGCGACATGGATGGAATTAGAGGGAATCATACTCAGTGAAATAAGCGAGAAAGAAAAAGAAAAATATTGAATGGTTTCACTTATAACAAGACTATAGGGAAACCAAATAGGAGAGAGACACTCAGCGGAGGGGGGAAGGGGAGAGGTGCAGGGGAAGGGGAGGATAAGGGCACAAAATGGAATAGAAAAGAACATGAGGGACCATGGAGATGGATCACGGGTGAATTGGTGGTGGGCTACCCAAGGGGAATACAAAATGTAAAAGACATAAATAACAATAAAAATTAAAAAAAAAAAGATTTAAAGAGGCAGAGCAGAGTATGAGTATGATTATCATTGGCTAGGGTATAGTACATATTACCCCATACAGAAGTCCTCATACAATATTTACAGGTCTTTTTCTCGATGATTCTTTTACTGCGGTCATCATCTCACATAGGGAAAGTAGTATAATAGCAAAATGTTATCTGTTGTGTGAAATAAAATTTAAATCAATCTTATCAGTGTAAAAATTCTATCACTGAGTTACTATTAATATGGAGAAAGTGTATATTTTTCTGAGAACATGACACAGGCAACCTTGCAAACTAGCAAATTAACTTTTATTTGACTTCTGTAAAATGGTGTTCATATTGAGATACAATCTTTGGGAGAGCCGGGATCGTGACCACTGTCTGCTCTGTAAATCTGCGCACAGCACAGGGCAGGCCGACTGTTAGGAAAATGCTGACTTGTATTGGGTTTTGCAGGTCGATTGAAGTCTCTTAACTACAAACAGAATTGTGATTCAGTTGTTGAAATGACATTTTAATGAATTTTTCTCTTTATCTCATTCTTAGGCTATCAGCTGCAAAGGTCAACACAGTATATCGTACACTCTCTCCAGGAATCAGACTGTGGTGGTCGAGTACACACATGATAAAGACACGGATATGTTTCAGGTGCCTCCTTTCTTGTTTTAATAAAAACTTTAGCTTATTTTTTTTCAAAATCTGATTTTAATGTATAACCAGAAATTCTGGCACAGAGGTGTTTAGTGATGTCCAAGGAGGAAAAGAGTGAGGATAATATAAAAACTATTCCTATTTCATTTTTGAAGGATTAAGAAAATGCTTGATTCTGAAATTGCAAAAATAAATTATAAAGGTTACATTCTTGGATCTTAGTGCAATAAAAATAGGCTAAGTAATAAGAATAAAAAATTTTTAAAACCTGCCACTTTTAAAATCTAATATGTTTAAATACTTCCAAAATAATACTTGGATCACAGAGAACATAAAAACTACAATTATAGGCCTTAAAAAATTAAATCTGGTAACAGTATAGAGCAAAACTCGTGACAGGTGACAGAAATTATATTCAGAAGAAAATGTAAAACCTTAAGCTCTTTCATATTTGTGAGGAAGGACATCAAGAAACTAAGGAACTTTCCAAAATGTTCTTTTTAAAAGATTGTAATAATTAGGACAGGTTGAGGATTTAGTGGTATATAATAGAAAGACCAGAAATACATCAAAAGAAAGAATAATAAAGAGGTGAAAGTTGTCAGTTAACTATAAAAGGAAATAATAATATACCCAAGATTTGTCACTTTAAAACAATAGAAAATTGAGATTGATGCTAATATGGGAAACCCAAAGCAAATAAGTTGGGATTGAGACCTTGGATTTCTATATAGAGAGTTTTAAGTATTAAATCAGCGATGCTGAAAATGAATAATGTTAATAATTAAGTAGGTCTTAAACATAAGAGAATATGCTCAATCTCACCTATGAAAAGAGAAATATAATTTCAGATCACACAGGAATGCTATTTTTTATTTATCACATTGGCAAAAGTCCAAAAGGTTTTGTCAGAGATTGGGGGGGGACAGCCCCCTAAGTCCTATAATTGGTGTGCCCTCTATGGGGCAGTGATTTGGAAATACCTATGAAGAATATAAAATGCTGACATTCTTTGACTCAGCACTTCTCTTTGTAAAACTTCTCTCTTCCTAGAGATATCCCCCAGAGAAATACAAGATGACATTTGTATCAAGTTATTGCTCTGAGCATTGCTTAATAGCAAAAGATTGCAATCAATCTAAGCATCCTTGGATAAGCACCAGTTCAGTAAATGGGCATGGAGCCCTCCAAGACCGTAAGACAGAGTTAAAAAAAAGCTCTATGTACAAATATGAAAAGAACTCTATGAACATTTAATGAATTAAATATGTTGAACCATTGATAGTATTATATTCAATTAAAATTATTTAGTGTTAAAAAATATATAAAATTACTTAGTGTTATATGTCAATACATTTAAAAATCAATATTTTAAAATAGATTAGTGTCTTTATTAGTATGATTAAGTGATTTAAATGATGCTTATATGCATTAAGAATCTCTCAGAGTTAATAAGCAAGGCATTAATAAAGCATCAACCTTTGTGGGAAGGGCGCTAAGCAGGTGTACATAGAGAAGCATTTCACACGTTCAGATTATTTGAATCATATGAATATGTTAGCTGTTTTAAAAAATGTGAGACAATTCTAGGTAGTCATAGTCCTATAGTTACTTTAGTACAAATTTGAACTTGAGTAAGATTTATCATATTAAGAGAAAATATTAACAGTGGTTGTACTTTCCATGCTATTCTGTTACATAATCTTTTAAATATCCTTTCTTCCCAGTCTACCAAAGAAAATCTCTTCCTAAATAATTTCATGCATAAACTTCCCAGTGAATATTGGAATGGGATTTTATAACTATTTCTTTTTTACATACTTTCCCAAATGATACGTCTTCAAATTACAAGATTTTATAGTATAGTTTCGAATAGAGAATTCCCAATGCTAAAAAAGAGAAGCAAGAATATTTTACAGTTGTCAGTGGTGCGTTTTCTACCACTTAAAACCTCGTAACTGTGATGGCACATCTAATTTCATGTAGTGTTTTTAGTGGCATGTTGTGACAAGGTAACGTTTTTCACTATTACATGATCACACTCTACTCAAATTGTTAACTTTCTTCTTTCCCATCTCTGCAAATGCAAAATGAATGAAAGATTTAGCTGGATTTTCTCCAGTTCTGATTTTTGGCTTTTTGTTGTGGTTGGTGGCAAAAACATGTCACCTGAAATCTACCCTCTCGACAAATTAAATGCATAAGACAGATCAGGCACAATGTTGTGTGGCAGCTCTCCAGAGGTGGTTCATCTTGCATAATGAAACTTACTACCTGCTGAACAAACAGCCCACCCCACAGCCCCTGACAACCACCATTTACTGTTTCTGTGAGTTCAGCTGTTTAAGTACCTCATGTAGTTGGAATCATGTAGAGTTTGTACTTCTGAGTCTGGCTTATTCCACTTAGCATAGTGTCCTCCAATTCACCCATGTTGTGTGTTGCAGGACTTCCTTCTTTTTTTAAGCTGAATAATATTCCATTGTGTGTACATACCATATTTCCTTTATCCATTCATCCATTGATAGATATTTAGGTTCTTTCTATAACTGGGTTATTGTGAATAATGCTTCAAAGAACATGGGGCTGGGGTGGAGGGTGAAATATGATATATTGTCATTAAGATCCTGGTTTCTAGTCTTTTGAATTAATAGCAGAAATAGTGTTGCTGGATCACATGGAATTTTTTTTTCCTTCCAATTTTGTGAGGAACCTCTACACTGTGGAGAACTTTTAAGTGGTTTATGAATTCTTTCCATTTCATCACAGAGAATATTAAAAGACTCAGGATTTTAGTGCTTCACCAAAAGCACACTTCCATGAAATTAATTTTTTAACTATAAATTCATGGTCATGAAGAATACAATGACCATTAGGACAGTTTGGTGCCACTGCTTTGATCCTTGCTAAAGCACCTTATTGCTTTAGCAGCAGTATGGTGGGAAGGGCACATGGCGTCTTAGTATTATTATGAAGCAATTTTGACTTCATAGAACTGGGTCTCATGATAAGGTCTCAGGCACCTGCTTCAGAGATTCATAGACCAGGCTCTGAGAAATAACAATCTATGCTATACTAATCTCTTAATATAGCTGAGAAATCTGGGTTTGAAAGGAAAAGCAACATAAACTAAGGTCAAGAAGGCATTAGTGGTAGAACTAAGATTTAGTTCTCATGAGTTACACATTCTATACCAGTTCAACTTTTTTAAGTGAAGTGTGGTAGTTCAAGCAAGAATGTATAGATTTATTAAGAGAACATACATTATTTTTTACTAAAATAGTCTAGTTTCTTTAATGTCAGATCACTCTTGAGTAGAATTAAGCAACTCTTCGAAGGCTCTGAAAAATCAAGCTTGTTCTAAATTTTTCCTCCTTTCAATAAATGTATGTGTCTAAAACATTACCACTGACAAAAATCCCTAGGCAAAGTCAATGTAGCATTCATATTTCTCAAGACCTTGGTGTTCAGAGTTATTCATCTTGGCCATTACTCTTTAAAATGATTTCTAGGTTAATTGAGCATTTAAAAACAGAACATCAGAAGGAACCAAAAAAGAGCCTTCTGCTGCCTTTCCCACACTGGAATCAGGTAGTATCCTCAGAACTCTGAAATATGACTGCCTGAGGGGGGAAAAAGTCAAAACTAGATCTGAATTAAGGAATGGATTAAATGTGAGAAAGTGTGAGTTAATAATCAGAAAAATACATTAGCAATTAGAATTAGGATAGGGTGTTTAAATAAAGAGAGGAAAGAGAAAAAGAGTGTAACTATTGAGAATGTAAACTATAAAAGAAGAAAATAGTTTATGAAAAGGATCAAGGAAAGGGTGATATGTCATGGAGAGTCCCTAAAGCGAGGTGTGATGCCCAGTATGTTGTCATGATGGGGCTGGGGAGCCGCAGGTCCCCAAGCCTGTGTTAATAAGGGTCCTTCCTACTCTGGTTTTCCACAGGCTTCCAACCTGGGTTCTGCAGTGCTTTATGTTTTGGGGGTTTGGTTGGTTTTTCATTTATTTGATTTACAGTAATTTTAGCTGATAATATTTCTTTAACATCTTAGTCAAGAGAAAAGTATTAGAGACAGCTGAGGTTCTCTCTCATGAAGCCTGCATTCCAGAAAGGCAGACTGACCACAAATAAGCAAATTTCCAGGCAGAAGAACAGGCCAATGCAAAGACTTTAAGACAGGAGGGGAATAAACTGAAAAGGGGAGAAGGGTAGAGCCACTTTGCCAGCTAAAGCTGTAAACCTTTGGGGTTTTATTTTAGGAGTTTGGGGAAACTCTTGACAAGGGAGATATATAATCTGATCTGCATTTTTGTAAGAAATTTCCAGCTACTGTCTGGAGAAGAATCTAGGAGGCAAGTGTAAAGCAGTAGTTTGGAGCTAAGGTCATGGAATACAAGAAAGAGTTGATGGTGATGAATCAACTAAGGTGGGAAGAAATGGAAGAATCGAAGATGTAATCTTAAAGGTAGACCCGTCAAACTTTGCACAGGGTAAATGGGTGCAGAAGACAGTAAAGAATCAAGGATAATTCTTGAGTGTTGATATCTTAGATACTAGTCATTGACATAGGAATCTAGAGGTTTTCAGGGGGATCTGGATTCTGTTTGCAATGTTACATTTGAGATGCTTATTCAACATCGAGGTAGAGATTGGGGGTGCTAGTCTAAGGTTTGGGGGAGATATCAGGGCTTTGGGCCAGCTAATACATAGCATTTGATGAGGTTACCTAGGGAGAGAATGGAAAGGGTCTCTTTACCAACTAGCCTGGAAGGGCTTCATTATTTTGATAGGAGTTAGTAGATGTTCCAGGGTACATTAGCTGATCGTAAGCCCTGGACCAGGTAGTTTAGCAGAGCCGTGTTGAGAGCAGCGGAGTTGGATTGGGTGAAGAGAAGTTAAGGAGATGGGTAAGGAAATGGAAGATGGTAGCAAGTGACAGGTTTTTCAAGAAGTATTGCCATTAAGTGTATCAGAGAAATGAGGCAACAGAGCTTGGAGGCAAAGGAAAGCGTGTTTAAAGATGAGCGACTAGTCTAGAGCACAGTCCTCAAACTGTGCTCAGCCAAGCAGTGAAGTGTTTAACAGTCCACGATGAGATGAGTAGGAAATTGAGAGGAGAGATTTGAAAACTAAATAGCACTTTAGCATTGTGGAAGCATTCAATCAGATGATCAGTTTCTAATTCTCCTTTTTATTATATATTTTTAAAGTATCAGTGACATGTTGATCCTTTACCACAGAGTCAGAGTTTGAGAAGCTCCAGAATCTCTTTGCAAACTGATGGCACGAACCCATATAATAAGGAAAGTTGATAATTCAGGAGAGAAGGGACAGGATCAAGAGCCAAATTTGTGGGAAGGGTAAATCTCAGGACCCCAGGCATCAGTGGAGCAGCTGGTCCTGGTTACAGGCAGCAATCCATCATCCTGTCAAAGGAGGAAAGTCAGAAAATAAGGTTCAGATGCAGGGATGCGGGTAGGATTGGTCCAGGAATCGTGAGGGAGGCCCTTCCAGGTGCTTCAGCATCACCTGAACTGCACTGACTCCAACTAACATCCAGGCAAACCCCAACTTTTCCTACAGATATAAATTTGATAGTGCTGAATGATGCTGGGTCTGTGAGTGACAATATAGGAAATAAAATTCTCCCTTGGTCTACCAAGTAAATATCAGTGATGAGGTTCTGATGAGATGAGAACACTGGTGTTCAGATCATGTTGGAGTTCAGTGAGCGGGGTCCTTGGGTTCCCTATGAGAAAAGTTTGGGCAGAGTTCCCCGTCCAGGGTTGCACAGCAGGTTTACTAAGGAGAAGACTTTGCGTATATACAAACAGGCAAAGGCTGCATTTCAGAAGAGCAGGTTTAGTAGGAAAAAGGAGAAAGGGGAAAAAAAGGGCGCCTGCATAGACACAGGGGGGCAGAAAACTGCTGCTGCTGCTGCTGCTCTCCAAAAGGGAAGATTTGTTAAAAAAGACATCTACATAAGCACAGGGGGACAGTCTTGGGACAAGATCTGTGTCTTGGCAAAGCAGGAATTGTTATTCCATAGTGTTCCTTTGGGGGTTCATTTCTTTTTTTTAAGATTTATTTATTTATGCATACAAGCTAGGGTACAGGCCAGAGGCATGGGGCAGTGAGAGGGTTCACCAGAGACAGAGTGGGGAGCAGAACAGGCAGATCAGAAACACACTGCTGAGGGGAGCAGCGGGCGAGGCAGGAGAGGTATGCCGTACCATGTGGGAATCTCCCCGGCCAGGCGTCGAACTCGCTTGGCCGCTGCCAACAGCTCCACAGCGCAGCGCTTAACCACTGCACCACCAGGGAGGCCCTGGGGATTCATTTCTGTAGCAGTCCTCGCCTAAGGATTTCAGCGATCCCTTCGCTGGCTTAATGATGATGTCAGTCATTTCTAACCCCATCTCCATAGTTTCTTGCCTTGTGAAGCTTCCATCCCAAATTTTCTATGCTAAGAGTCCAACATCAGCACTATATGAACATCAAATCAAATTTGGAACAGCTTGGCTCATCCACATGACTGCTTTTAAATAATATTGAGTTGATCCAGTGATCCAAAGAAAGGATAGGCTCTAGGTTTTTTACATCAGTTGAGTTTTCAGTAGGAAAGTGGCTTAGTGTTTTCCTGGAAAAAGCAATGTGAAGCTTGTGTCCTGAATACAGAATTATATTACTGTTCTACAGGTTAGATTTACTTATATGGCCAGTCATGTAAGTATCTTGACTATATTATAGATAGTTGATCATGGAAGTCTGTTCTAGTTGGAATAAAATGTTGTGTTTTACAGTCATTTATGATAATTAATCAAGACATTAATACATTGGGATGAAGTCAGTGTGACCTTTCTCGAAAAGAGAAATCTTTGTAGGGCATAAGCAGTTGTGCAGGCTTTAGCTTTGAGCTTATGTAAGTTTCCTCAACTATCTGAAAGTAAATTCTTCCTACTTGGTATGACTTGGTAGGTTATTGGTGGGTATGGGGATACTGTTACCATTTATTTATAGGGGAAAAAATTGAGCATTCTGAGACCCTCAAAGTAATATCAAATCATACCAAATAGGACTATTTAGTTTCAGAGAGTGGGAGAAACCTGTAACAAAGCTTGAAAAGTCTTCACTCTCTTGTTAGAAAGGCTGATAGAGATTGTTAGAAATTAGGTCAGAGACTGGTCATTATAGAGCTCTGGGTTTTGTATAACGAGTAAGCAATTTTAGAACTTACCACATTTCATACCTAAGCATCCTTGGAATAGAGATTCGGCACAGCTTTGTTCCTGAGTTTGGGAAGGCCTTTATTATCTCCTGTATACTTTCTATTGTTTCTGAAATATTTTACAGTAAATATTTGTTACTTTCTGATTAAAAAAAACTTTTTAAAATGAAACATATCAGACAAAGAAAAATATGATATGATACCACTTATATGTGGAATCTAAAAAAATGAAGAAACAGACTAGAATAGTGGTTACCAGGGCTGGGAGTGAGGATATTGGGAGATATTGGTGAAAGGATGCAAATTTCCATCTGTAAGATTAGTAAATTTTGGTGGCCAGCAGGATGATTATAGTTAGTAATATTGTATTTTTTTACTTGCAAGTAGCTGGGAGAATAGACCTATTATTTTTTTTTAAAGGCTTAAAAAATAATTTAGAGCAATCAGAATCAGAAGAGCTGTTGAGTTACTCACCCAGCTTTTAGATGAAGCTAGCAAGGGGAAGATTCTGAGCTTGAGAAAGATGAATTGTATGATACGATTTTATAATATTGCTAATTTAGATTTTATGTTGCCTTTTTAAACAAGCTATATGTTTTGTAAACCTGAAATGCATACATTCAGACCTGTGCATCTATTCAAGTTGATGAGCTTCAGTGCACCAGGCTGTTAAGTTTATTCCAGGCACATTTCATTAGGACAAGAGATTAAGGGTTATAAAAAACAAGAGAAAATGAATGTCTGTTGTCTGTTGCTTTTACAAAGATAGTCTATGCATCAGAATGTATATGTGAGACTTACAAAGAAATTTAATAATACTGTTCCAGGAAGCAAGCAGTGCCAAATGACACAAGATATGTGTATTTTTCACTTTTATCCATTTGAATAAGAAGTATATTACATCGATTGTTTTTAGTTAGGATTTTAGATCAGGATAAAGACACTTGGGAAACTGGCTTTTGGGGGCCTTCAATGTACTCATCTGGGGGCTCTGTGTGTTCCTCTCATTGGCAGCTTCAGAATCACAGGCACTGTTGTTAGGAGGGAATATTAACGTCATATGCGTAATTATTTTAATGTGTAATTATTTGTCTACATGGAGATGGTTTTCACTTATGAAGTCTCTTTTATATAATGCTTAACACTGTTCGCCAGTTTGAAATTCATAGAACATTACATGAATGTTTTAATATTCCATCTTGAGGATTTCCTTAGTTGTAAACAGATGCTTAACACTTCCCAGTTCACAGGACAGAGCAGTACATATCTTATTTGAATGTATTGACTATGGAAAGCTTTCATAGAACTCTCAGTTCTTGCTAATGGAATATATTTATTCTGACAGCCTTTAAATTTACCGAAGAAAGGAAGCCAGTATAATATTAATGGCAGTTTTTTAGACCTTCCCAAGTTTTTAAAAATTGTGAAATGGAAATGTTAAGACCAATTTCTTCAGTCATCCATTTGATCACATCTCAGACTTTGGCTGACTTAGCCCCATACAGAGCTCTGATTTGAGCAGAGCAGAGGAATGGGCATTTGCCCTGTGTCTGGGTGAGGACTGCCCTGCCCTGTGCCAGTCTCTGGTGGATTTACTAGATGGGGGAAACCATCCGCTGGAATAGGACGAGAATGGAGGCAAGAGTTCCTTTGTTTGTTGACTTCCTTTTTAAAACATTGCTTTCTTTTCCACCTGGAAGTAGGGAGGGAAAGCAAAAACAATTTGCTATGGAAGTAAAGCTTCTTAGAGCTCAAATTGGTTTTCGACAAGATCTAATATCTTCCCCCAGAACAGAAAATTCAGCTTTCCTCTTCACATTTAAATTTTGATCGGTGACTATAGTATCACTTTTGATTAAACAATAAAGGGGCAGGACTAAAATTTTTTTTATTAAAGTTTGACCCTCAGAGATAACGAGTGTTAAAGGGACAAAACAGGAACAAAACTTGATGACACAGTATTTTTCTAGTGAATCACGTGTATATTTGATTTACTTAGGTGGGCAGGTCAACAGAAAGCCCTATCGACTTCGTTGTTACAGACACAATTTCTGGCAGTCAGAACAACGACGAAGCCCAGATCACACAGAGCACCATCTCCAGGTTTGCCTGCAGGATTGTCTGTGACAGGAACGAGCCTTACACAGCAAGGATATTCGCAGCTGGATTTGACTCCTCCAAAAACATATTTCTTGGAGTAAGTACTACTAAACAGTACATTTTTTAAAGAAAAATACTATCCTCATAGGTAATATTTCGTCTTGGCCAACAGGTTTGCTTTGCACCATGCTTCCAGTGAGAATTTGAGTTTTCAGATGATCCGTTGGACAAGATATTTGTAAAAATCCAGAAGCAATTGAGTCATTTGTTACATGTGCTATATTCATTATAATTTGTACAGTTATTGCTTTTTTTAAGTATATATAAACATGTACATAATGTATGTATGGTAGATTGCAGGGTGTTAGTTTAGAGGAAAAAATAAATGGGTTCAAAGGAAATTTTAGTTGCACATTCCTAAAAATGTATTGAGCATTTGCCGTGTACATTATCAGATGTTATAGCCGTGATAGTGCAGAGTACAAAGCAAATGAAAAGCGTCTCTTCAGACATTCTGCAGGGGACGGGGAGGAAGAGGGACCAAAATAGGGGAGAAAAGAGCACAAGGGACTATGGCGATGGTTCACAGTGAATTGGTGGTGGGAAACTTACTGGGGATACATAGTAATGTAAAGGATATAAATTAAATAAAATTAAGTTAAAAAAAAGTTTCTCCATGTAAATAAAACCCAAAAGTCTTAGAAAATATTCACCTTTAATATAGTTCCTTCTTGGATCAGGATATTTATACAGGGGGAAAAAAGACATCCGAATTGGCCTAAATAGTACTAAAAATGTGTTATCTCATGTAATAAGAAGCACCAAGGAAGGCCAGCCCTGAGGCCGGTTCATCCTGTGATTCTCTGACACCCAGGGATCTAGGTCCTTTCTGTCCTCCCTCTGCTCCCTGGGCCCTTCAGCTCCCTCAGGGGAGGCCTTCTGAAGTTAAGGGGGTCACTGCACTTCCCACGCTCTGATACTTGCTGCCATGGAGGAGGCAACAGGGGCACTGTTTGCTCCTCCCATCTCTTTAGAGCAAAGGCGCCTCTCCCAGAAGCATCCCAGAAGACTCTCTCAGGCCCCCTGGCCAGCTCTCAGTCACATGCCCACTCCCAACCACTGTTGCCAGGGCACCGGGGTCGTCATAGTGAGGTCATCCCAGTCAGGGTTTACCCGAGTGAGGGGAACAACATGGACACCATCCCCAAGAAAGAAGAGGGTGTGCGCTGTGGGTGTCTGCCCTGCCCCCGTGTCCTGCTGCTTGGGCCCCCCTCGCCCCATGAGACAGATTTGTGTGACAGCATAGTGCTCGCCACTCACTAGCTGAACATTTTTTGACATTTTGTATGTTTAATAAAATTTTTTTTCCCCATGGTTATCCTTTGTTCTGTATACTTCACAGATAAGTACGTGGAAGTGTTCTTAGATAACAGGGTGAAAGCCACAAATAGAGCTGAAGAACACATTGTAGATTTCTGAAATCATGTGGGGTCTTAAAAATGAATCTGAGGAAGAGCCCCTACATTGGGTGCGCTCTCTCTTGCTCTCTTGCTCTCACTCTCTTTTGTAACTCCCAAGATGAATATAATGTTCTTCCAGGCATAAATCATTCTTCATCCACTTTAGCCTTCTTTCCTGTTATCAACATAATTGCATATTTTATCCTTCTGATTATTAAGTTTAAATAGGAAATGAAAACTCATCACTTCCCACCCCTCTGCCCCTGCCCGGGACTGTAGAAAGATTCCTGTATCTCTTTGTGTTGAATGTCATCTCAGCAGGCTTCTTCTGTTCTGTGGTGTGCTCTCCAGGAAAAGGCAGCCAAGTGGAAAAACCCCGATGGCCACATGGATGGGCTCACCACCAACGGCGTCCTGGTGATGCATCCAAGGGGGGGCTTCACCGAGGAGTCCCAGCCCGGGGTCTGGCGTGAGATCTCCGTCTGCGGAGACGTGTACACCTTGCGAGAAACCAGGTCGGCCCAGCAGAGGGGAAAGCTGGTGAGTGGACTTGACTTCACTCTAAAAAATGCGCCAGACAACAAAAATCTAACTGGAAGGCTGTCGTTTTTCTCCTCTGCGGTTCCTAACTTCCTAACTCATACCTTACAGGTATGAGTGCTGTGCACCACTGCTGCAGAGATCGAGAACTCTGCAAGTCTTTTGAAAGTAAGAGGGAAATGGTTTTATTTCCTTTAATGATTAAGCTTTTCCCAGAGTGGAAGAAAATTAGCTTTTATTCTTTACTACGTTAAAAGCATGATCTTCTACTATAAATGTCACCACAAATTTACACTTAAATTCACTTAAAGAAGGATAAATTTGTTTTGCATGCAAAACTACTAATTTGGGAAATTTCTGAACAGTCTAAGACTAACTAGTGAAAATTATGAATTAGAATTACAGAATTATTTACTAGACTCTCTGGAACGACAAGATAATTGAATTAGCTCCCCTCCTCTTTCAGCTCTTAGTAAGAGATCGAGACAAAATTCCCTATATAATTCACAAAAAATCATAGTTACTGCTGTTTGCTTGAAATAATTCACATAGTGCATTGACTTGGCATGCTAATATTTTCCAGTAAATATTGCTTCTTATCCCAAATGCCGGGAGGCTGTTGCTTTTTAACCCTTTCTCCTGTGGAGAATAATTATACCTTCAATGGAGAGCTTTGGGGTTCTGATCTTGGCACAGGTCTGTGGCACAGTGCCAAATTTTTAGTAAGCTTTCTACTCTGATTCTTCTAACTGATTGTGAAGTAGAAGTTAGAACAAGAGAGCAAACTTTTTTTTTTTTCAAAACCCATAAACATACAGGTAGAGGCCTCCCTGGTGGCGCAATGGGTTAAGCGCAGCGCTGTGGAGCTATGGAGCTGTCGGCAGGGCAGCTGCGGTGCGAGTTCGATGCCTGCTGGAGAGATTCCCACATGGTGCAGCAGACCTCTCCTGTCTTGCCCGCTGCTCCCCTCGGCAGTGTAGTTTGGTTGATCTGCCTGTTCGACTCCCCACTCCTCTGTCTCTGGTGAATCCTCTCACCCCCCCCCCACACACACACACCTCTGGCCTACACTGCAGCTTGTATGCATAAATAAATAAATCTTTAAAAAAGAAAAGAAACATACAGGGAGAGTATGATCTGGCTTTTTTTCAGAAAGGTGATGACCATGTATTTCTAAAAGGGAAAAAGGAGACAGGAGTTTGATTTCCTACCCAGTTTGCTACTTTCTGCTGGATTTTTGTCTTGAGGACTTGTTATTTTTTATTCCTATTTCACATCATTTTCAGCTACAGATACAGCCTCTGTTTTACAGTAAAGCCCAGTCTTGGAGCATCATGCTGAGTAAATATGCAAAATATTTTCTAAGAAGGCCAAGCAAATTCAGTGAACTTGGTTTAAACACTTTTGAAGAGATTTTCACTAAGGAAGAGAAGGTGGAGAAAGCTTTTCTAAGTAACTTTTTTTGTTTCTGATCCTCAGGTAATTTTATACAAAAGAGACCTTGTATGGCCAAACTGGCTATTAATCAATATGACATCAACAGTGGGAGGTCAGTAAGTGGTTGCTGGGCGCAGGCACCGCATTCACGTATCGGAGCCCTTAGCTCTTAGCTCATTTGATCTGCGTGGCAGCCTGGTCAGGGAATTGGAATGGTCACTGTCTCGTGGGTGAAGAGGGCGTGGTAGAGAGAAGTTCAGTATTGCCCAGCGTCACAGACTTAGAAGGTGGCAGCAGATGGGACTGAAATGCAGGCTCCCCAAAAGAGTGAGAATCTGGACTCCTAGCCACCACTGGGCACCCTCTGGTGGGGGTCACACCTGCTCTCTGAGATGCTTTACACCTGAGCATTTCCTTCCTGTGCCCATATAAAGCAGACACTGAACCCAAGAAGGGTGTGTCCAGGAAAGAGGGCGCATCACAGGATGAGTGGCTTGCACACTTTGGTTATGATGCAGTGACCAGGCTCACTCTGTTGTGTGTGCCAGAGAAGTTTCCATTGCTACTGAAAAGCAGCAACTCCAAATAGCACTTGTGCTTGTATTAAATCTAGGCACATTTTGAGTTAGCCCCTGTAAGTGCCCCTTCTCTGTGAGACTGTGCTGTGCTGTCTGTGCAAAATTGACCTGGCCAGCAGTAGCAGTTCCTGGGTTTCCATCAGTTTGATCTTGGGCTTATGGGAGACCTACTGGGAGTGAAGAACCCTACCCTCCCTGCAATCAGTCCCTCTTGTTAACTTGAAGACCACTTTGTCTCTAAGGTGAAAACCTACCGAGTCTTTGGACTTCTGTTCCAGTCCGGTGCATAGTGCAGGCAGCATTTGATGTGATTACGTCTCTCTGGAGATGAGGGTTTGTGGGTGGTCTCTGCCACTGTCATCCACCCCCGGGGATTCACCAAGAGTCTGATAAACCCCAAATGTGCTTCTCCGAGCTGTAGTCACTCACTTCCTATCCATTACCACTGCGAACACCCTGCATGGCCCTCAGATCCCACACCCCCAAAACTGAACTTCCAATCTTTCCCCCCAAATTTGCCATGTCTCCTATATTCTCTGTCCATAGAAAGCTCTGTTCTTTGTAGACAACAAAGTTGCCTGCTATGTAAAGATCTTTCTTCCTCACATCCAGAACTCTGGGGAATATTGAGTCTAATTTCTCAGTGTTCAGTACCTGTGTCTCTTGTCTGTTGCCACTGATTTCCTCTTCATTGGGGTACATACACCCTCTGCCTGGAGAGAGAACTAACCCCAACTGCCTCCTCCACCTCTTCTTATGCCCTCCAGTCTTCCCTCTGCACTCTGGAAAGGCAAATCTGTTCTTCCATAGCTGCCTAAAATTCCCCTTGACTCACTTGGGCGCGTGAGACCAGGCGACCCTCCAGCCCTGCTCTCTCGTCCTGCCCACACACCCCGCCCCCATCCAGCCACATTCAGCCACCTGTTGAACTTTCTTCTGTCCTACCCACTGACTCCTGACACCTTTTTCAAATTCTTTTTCAGATTCCTTCTGACCTGTCATCATAGTAGCAGACGATAACACAGTGCTTAGTTCACTCCAGATACTGTCCTAAGCCCTGTACTTGCATCAACTTACTTAACCCTCACAGTGCTCTTACCTACATTTTACAGGAGAGGACATTGAGGCACTTGGGGCTTATGTAACTGCCCAGCAGTGGGCTCGGGACTGGGGGCCACTGTGGGGTGGTGCCCCCAGCATGCTCAGCACTCCCCTCACCTTCACTGACTCCCGCTGTGCCAGGTCTGCCGCCCACTACTGCACTAAACAAGCTCCCACTAAACAGGCTTTGTTGCTCTTTGTGCCCCCGGGCTTTGAGCCGCAGTGGCTTGGGGAGGTGGCGGTCACAGCCCCACTGACCACGTCTGGCTGTGCCGCTGGTCATCTCCTCAGTCTCGTGAGCACCTGGTGTGCACAGCATAGTCATCCTCTTAAACGAGGCTTTTGCTCCAAGTGTTCAGCATGCAGGATAAAGGAGATATTGTAGGAAGCTGCGAGTCAGCAGGAGTCTCTTGGACCTGCTGGGATTACCGCAGGAGCCCACGAGGGGCTTCTGGATTGACTCTGGTCAAAACTAGTCTTGACTCGTTGACTTGTAGACAACTCTGCGGATCTTCACAGGATGGACCAGAAACAGCTCTATGCCTTAGGAGACCAAATGGTAATCATGTTACTGGCTTAAGAAGAAAAAATTAAAATCTCAGGAGAGGTCTGTTTATCAAAATAACCATTCCATTACATGAACACCTAAGGTAAGTGCGCCGTGCTGCGGGCTTTGCAGACACAGCTTATATGGGTTGTGTCCTGTGTCGAAGTGACGAAACCGAGGCTCAAGGAGGATAAGTCACTCCCCTGGTCCTGCTCACAGTGGGACGCACCGCCTCCCTCTGTCACCTTCAAAGTTGATAATTGTTTATTTTGAGAAGAAAGTTAGTTTGCCAAAGTTTGCTTTTTAAAGGCATGTCTGTCAAACTTGTTGTAGGTGGAAAATGAAACCAATGTCCTGCAAGACGGCTCCCTCATCGACCTGTGTGGGGCCACTCTTCTCTGGAGAACAGCCGACGGCCTTTTCCACACTCCCACGCAGAAGCACATAGAGGCCCTCAGGCAGGAGATCAACGCCGCCCGGCCCCAGTGCCCGGTGGGGCTCAACACCTTGGCCTTCCCCAGCATCAACAGGAAAGAGGTGGTAGAGGAGAAGCAGCCCTGGGCATATCTCAGCTGTGGCCACGTACACGGCTACCACAACTGGGGCCACCGGAGCGACACGGAGGCCAACGAGAGGGAGTGTCCCATGTGCAGAACTGTGGGCCCCTACGTGCCTCTCTGGCTCGGCTGTGAGGCTGGATTTTATGTAGACGCTGGACCACCCACTCATGCTTTCACCCCTTGTGGACACGTGTGCTCAGAGAAGTCTGCAAAATACTGGTCTCAGATTCCATTGCCTCACGGAACTCACGCATTTCACGCCGCCTGCCCGTTCTGTGCCACACAGCTGGTTGGGGAACAGAACTGCATCAAATTAATTTTCCAGGGTCCAGTTGACTGATGCCCTTGACAGCCATCTACAACTTTGTTAACAAGTTACTGTGAAGATTTTGCCACTAACTCTAGATTTTACCTTTTTATAATACTGTTTATTAAGGGGAGGAGGCCTGAGGCTGGAAACAGAGCGGGCACTCACCGATGACACGTGCTGGGGTGGAGCACGGCGCGGTGTGTGCCTGGAGCTGCGGCACTGTCCCTGGAGTCTGCTCCATTGAACCATGCTAGCTTAGTGATGATTGGATTTAAAACCCCACACTTTCCTTTTACCGTGGGTTTTAAATAATTCTTTTCCTTTCTACACATGGACAAGACTTTAAATCCTGTTTTACAAAATGTCAAAAACATTTTTTCAAAAGTTGCCGACTTTTCCATGCCCCTATCCGTGCTTCGTGGGGTAGGTGTTCACTGAAGACGTGCGGTGTCTGCAAACATAGGCTAGAAGTGGACCAGATACCAAAGGAGGTGGCTCTCTAGAATGTTCTTGGTGGACAGGAGACCTTAGGCACTGGTAGTTACTTTTTTGCAGGGTGGGGCAAGAGACTATTCATATTTGTCCTGTTTTCTTTTATTAACTCTAGTGGAGCTGGATTATTTTATAGACACATTCATCAAATACCTTGGCATTTCAAACAAAGACTCTCCCATACCTTTTTAGTCTGCCTTTTGTTGTTTCTGTCTAATATAGTTTGTCCCCAATGTTTATCTTGCATGGCCAGATCTGTTTGGTTGATTAAAATGCAGCATCTCTTACAATTCATTAACTTAAGGTCACTACTGCAGCAGCAAACATGGCTAGGCACCATACTATCAAGTTTATTTGCTTCGCGGATTGTTTAAGATTTAAGAGTGATTAAAAGTAAGGTTCTAATTTCAGAATCACTTGCTGGGAATTCATAAATTTTTTTTTTTTTTAAGAAAGCCAAAATTTTGGGAGCCTAAAAGCAACCTCACACCACGATGCAGGCATTTCTGCTCACTCCCTTCCCGCCATCTGTCATCTCCACTTGCAGCTTACGGGAGCCCTGTAAGTTTTGAAAATGTTTGCAAATCAAACTAAATTTAAATGTGATCATTAGATATACACACCACCAAGCGGTACATCTGCAGTGATAATTTGAAATTCCTGATTTCGAGAGAGCAAATGAGTGTTTACTGAGGAATAATTAAATCAGAATTTCATATGAGCTCTGCCATCCCTCTCAGTTAGTTTCATTTCACTTAGAATAGTAATTCGATGCTCATTCTCTGTGCTGGGTACCAGCAGTGTCACTACTCCCAGAATAGAAGAGTCTTTGAGGACATGAGACTGCCTGAGCTGACCAAGCTGAAGTGGATCTGTGCCACATGGAAAAATATATCGAAACACCCTCTTAAATTGACCATTGCAGATTTGGGCTCCATTTTTCAACCTTTGTCAAGATACATGATTTATATGCCTCTAATATATGATATGCATACTTGAATTGGTTTTTCCGAGTCTTGCCCATTTTCAGTTGTTTTAACCTATTTTGAATATCCTTTTCCCTAGCATAAGATGGATTACTCCTGGTTGCTGCTGCTTAATTTGACCTCACATTTAAAAAGTTTAGCCTGTACATTTTTAAAATAGCTTTACTTTTCAATGGTGAAATTAAATGCGGCATTTTGTTTTGGTGACTGCTTAGTGATGTGAAAATCCAACAACAATCCTCTTATTGATAGCTTACTCTAGCCTCTCTAACTTACTCTATCTGCAGACAGAAAATGAAAGAAAAAAATGGAATTGCCCAGAATAATATAACAAGGGCATTGGAGCCAGAGTCTCCAGTGATTAGCTTTTACTGACAGAGTGCACCTTCGCGGTCTGTGATTCCTTGGGCTCCACAAAATGACAATGGAAAGCACGTGGCCCCTCTTCTGGCCGTGACAAGACTTGAGAAGTCTTGATATACTGAAAGCCTCTTGTCAAGGAAATGGTCTCGCATCTGGAATGGCTGGACCTTGTTTCTAAAAAGATTTTTGTTCCCACAAAGTCATGCTCTGATGTACTTTTCCATCTCAAGAACTATACAGTTGACCCTGAACTGCATGGATTTGAACTGCACAAGTCCACTTACCCATGGATTTTTTTCAGTAAATATACTGAGAAATTTTATTGAGGCTTGTGACTAAAAAAAAAAAACTCACAGATGAGCCACACAGGAGGATCGAGAAAAGGAAAAGTTAGGGATGTGACACATGCATAAAATATATGTAGTTAATGGTCTGTTTTATCCTTTACTATCTAAAGATACACAAATCTATCATAAAAAGTTAGAATTTAGAAAAACTTAAACTGGTCATGGCATTGGTCACCACCCAGAGAAATGGGAACAAATGTGAAGATGCAGCATTAAGTCATCATTACAGAGCATACTGTGCTATCATTTCATAGCCAACTCCTGTTGCTGTCAGCTCAGGTCTCAAGTAACTCTTTTAAATGCCATGTGATGGGTATTATCTCCACACAAACAACTCACCTCTCCAGTGGGAAAAAAGTTACTAGTGGATTTTTGACTTTGTTTGGGTCAGTGCCCTTAATTCCCAAGTTGTTCAGGGGTCAGCTGTATATAAGTCTCGTAGCTCTGCATGCAATATATGCCCCCAAGTGACGTTCTCTTCCACCCTGAAAAGCTTCTGACTTAGTAAACGCAGAGAGTGAAGTACAGTTGAAATCCCCAGCTCTTAGAAGGGCTGACAGTGAGTGGTCTCTCCCATTACCACATCTTGTCTTCTGACTTCCAAGAAAGGAAGTCACCCCCACCCCCCACCACCACAGATAATGGCAGGTCTAGAAAGAAGGAAACCTTGTTTGTCTTGGCCACCTTCAGTATGATCCCCTTATAAATCCCCTAATGATATGCCACCCACGACCCCCATCTGAAGGCATTTTTGTTTGTGAAAATAACAAATTCTAACTCACCAAAGTCAAGTAATACAGTTCAGAAAAGGTAAAGATCCTGCTCAAAAGTTACTTTTGTTTTTTTGTCCAGCATGCTGTCACATTAAAAGGTGAGTCCCACTCCCCTAGGTGTATACATAGGACATTGCCAACTAATGATCTGACCTCAGCCTGATCGAAATGCCTTTTGTGAATAGGTTTCCAGAAGTATAGCCCCAGTGGTGTATTCCCATAGATATTATTTTTTTCAGTTGTTTGTCATTTTACTACAAAAAGAAAAAGATTCAGAGTAGATGGGATACAACTCTGAATATTTTTTTAATCCAGAGGGTTTTTTTATTAATAATAGGTGCTGCCAGGTCATGCATGCTGCAACTCTTCACATTTCCCTTATTTAGTTTCATTTTTTGCAAATAAAAAGGGCTACAATTCACACTGCAGAGTAAATATTAAGCTTTCTGGGTTTGGTTCCCCCACCCCAACTGTGGCCCAAAAGAATTAAAATCTTTTAATATAAATAGAGAGCATATTTATCATTCCTCGATAGTTAATTATAGAGTTTGGTACCTTTGTGCCTCAGGGAAGCCACGTGATATAACTGGTTATAGAATTTCAGGGTTAGGGTATAAAGAAAGGAGAAAGCCATTGGAAAAATGATGGGCTCCATTAAGGAGACTAATGAATCTGGATGCAGAAATATGCCAGTAACTGGCATACACATGATTGTAGAATTCATTTCCAGTATCAATAGGGAAATTATTTTAAGTTATTACATATACTGTATTAGGAAAGTTGAGGAGAATTCTTCATCAACTTTGTCTTTTGCTTACATAGAAAAATCCAAACCCCTGTTATTTGGGAGCTCAATATTGTTATTTGGGCGCTTTTGAGAGTTTAAGGAATATGTTTTCTCCTCCATTTAAGTGCAACATAGGTTACAGAATTGTTACCTGCAGTACTTTGAGTCTAAACAACTTTTCTTTTTAAAAGCCATTCTATTCTTTGGGCTTGTGTTAAAGGGTGTATGATCACACCATTGTCAGTACTGGATAAAAACTAATTATCCTCATGCCATCCTGCCTCTTCACAGTGGAATTTCTCATTAGACAAAACCACAGATCTGACTTTAAGCCAGCTCCAACTCTATTCCTTTGACTGTCAATCTTAAATCCCCATGGTTTAGCCTTTATGGCTGAGGGTAGGAAGTTCCTTCTTCCATGCTAGAAATAGAGCACGACTCTGTAATCGATTCTGTATGTCTCAGTCAAAGGCCAATGAGACAACTTCAGAATCTTTTTAATAACAAGAATGCAAGCATTATTGAAGTAGTAGGACAAAAGAAGTTTCAGTATTTCTTTTCAGTTAAACTTATATTCTTTCAAATAAGTTTGCACCTTCATGAAGATTCCCTAGAGGAAGGTAGGGAAAAGCAAATATTTTTCCAGTCCTACTTAACTATTTCTAAACAAAATTAATTTGATGAAAGGGAAGTTGTTTTCTTTTTAGCTGAGATGAACAATTGCTTCTCTGTATTAAATAGGCTAGAAGTTAAGGGGGTGGTCATATTTACCATGTATAGTGTTATGAGCAGTTAAATTTTATGGATATATTTGTAAAAACTCTTCTTTTATATTTCATGTCAAATTGTAAAGTTTATTTCTTCACTATTGTACCTGTGGAAATACAAGCCATTTTACAGGAAAAATCTTCAAAAACTATTAAACGGATCTCAGTATGTTTGTGAGTGGTTGTGTTCAGCCTCCTCAGTTGGTGCTAGGTGCATCGGGACATTCAGAAGGAAGTTGATACAAAAGTCAGTTTCATATTTGCATTTCTCAAACGTCCAAGTTGGTCCCAAACAGTTTTGAATTCATTATTACTTTTTATTCTGCACAATACATATTTAAGTAGATTCTGAAAATCCCCTTATTTTTTTTATTAACAAAATTAGATTGGTGCTTATATTATTTCTCGTAATGTTACATCACTGTCAAGTCTAATATCCAGGAGAATTTCACCTTGTAGAATTAATAGATTTTCTTCATGATCATAGATTACTACTTTTGTGACTATCTTCATTCAATTTTAACATAAGGAGTGTGTGTAAGCCTTCAAGCATTAAACTAAAATGTCTTTCATAAGGAAGTATATGTATTCATGACAGCTTTTTTTTTCATCACATTCATATTCAAGGAGTCTTAGTAAAATTGAGAGTGAGAGATTTTGTTGCCCAAAAAAAATTTGCACATTTATATAGCTCATTTCAGGAGCTAAGTGTTACATACTTTATTGAATCTAAGTCGCCATGAATCACAAAAATGTATCCAGTTACAATTATGAGATATGTCCCATTTGACAAGGATGCCAAGACTATTCATGGGGGAAGAAAATGTTTTCGGTAGGTAGAGTTGGAACAACTAGATATGCATATGCCAAAGAACAAAGTTGGACACTTCCCTCATAAAATATACAAAAATTAGCTTAAAATAGACTGAAGGGCTACAACTACAGAACTCTTAGAAGAACTATACAATCTTAAAATGTTCACGGAGTGAACCTTCATGTCCTTGGATTAGTCGATTTCTTAAATATACAAAAAAACACAGGTACTCTCATAAATTACAAAGTTAAATGTTTTGGGCACATTATCAAGAAAGTAAAAACCCATATAATGGTGAGGAGATATTTGGAGATCATATTTGGTAAGGTAAGTTACAACACATAGTATCAATTATAAAAGCCCAGTTAAAAATGGTCAAAAAAGTTGGATATTTTTCCACAGGAAAAATATAAATGATAGACACGAAGAGATGCTGAACATTAGCCATTAAGGAAATATAAATTAAAACTATGAGATACCACTTGTTAAGCACTAGGTTGGCTAAAATCATAGACACTGTAACAAGTAAGGGCAATGTGTTGAAAAGTTAAAAACCCTCACACACTGTTGGTAGAGTAGTAAGATGGTGAAGCCTCCTCTTTGGAGCTGATTGGCACTTCCACAAATAGTTAATATATAGTTACCACATTACCCAGCATTTCCACTTCTAAGTGTGCACCCAAGAGAATTGAAATGTGTGTTCATACAAAAACTTGTACACAGAGACATATAGCAGTATTATTCACAGCCAAAAAGTAGAATAGTTCAAAAAATCAACTGATGAAAAGAATGATAAGCAAAATATGATGTACATATCCATACAAGCCATGGAATATTTGGCTACAAAAATTAATGAAGTACTGCCACATACTACAACATGGATAAATTTTGAAAACATTAAGTGAAAGAAGCCAGGTACAAAGTTCAAGTATTTCAGAAACAAGCAAACTGATGGAACACAAAGTAGAGCAGTTGTAGTTGGGTACTGAGGAGAGAAGGTACTAGAAGTGATGACATGAGAATGTTCCTAATGTATGTGCTGGTGATGGTGGCACAGCTCCGGAATATACAAAAAAAACAAACAAACAAACAAAAAAAAAAAACACTGAATCATACTTTGAAAGGATGACTAAGATTTACTACCTTTATCGAATTAGGATGAAAAAGTAGAAACAGAATGCTATTCTGAGACCTCAAACTCTGCTTTCTTTAAAAAGTGTTTTTATGAATGAAAACTTTTATAATCAAAATAAATTCAAGACATGCCCATTGTAAAAAATTAAGAACCTGAGAAGAATGAAGGATAAAAGTGGTTCGTAATTCTACATCACCCAGAGATCAACACAATATTGGGATGTGTCGCTAAGTTTACAAAAAGAATTTTTGTGACTTCAATTTTATGCATTTTAGTCTTTATTCTGGTTTCAATTTTAGTTTTTTAATCAAAAGATTTCTGAATTGTGGCTGTTCCAGAGAGGAAAATGATGACTTGCTTGTAGTGGGCTTCTCAGTAAATAGTTACAGAAGGAAATTCTCTCTCCCAGAGCACAAAATGTGTCACACGCTGGCAAATGAGACCTCGGTGGTTATGGTGGCCAGAGTTGTAAGCAGGAGCAAATTTTTCAGACTTGTGCTCCCCCAAACACCCTCTGCCCATTATGGGACATAGATTGCTCAAATGGGCTATTCTTACGCATGACTTTTTTATCATCTAAATAGATTCGAGCTAAAGAATATTACGCTTATTCTTATTGATTAAAAGGGATATAATGTATTCTTCTTGCCTAATTCCAGGTTTGAACATGAGGCTAGATCAGAGAGCCCAGAGATGTTTGCTTAAAATGCAGATTCCATAGTTGCCGCTACAGAGGTTGATGATTGTCCTAGTTTTCTAGGTTCTCCAGGAATTTAGACAACCTACATAGCACAGCAGGGGATTCATAACCTATGCTTTGAGAAATCATTCTTCAACTAAAGAATTGTATCATTGGTGCCTCTGCAGTCCCATGATGTCCATCGGTTTGGGCAGCTCCAACAGTCTCCTGGGAACCTGAGGTATGTGGCCTCATGTGAAGGTGGGCATGGACAGCCCACGCTGTCAAGCATTCTTCTTGCCCTGTGACACCAGCTTCCATTATCTCATAAGTGACTGGCCTGAAAACTCCATTGCCTCTTTTCTAAACTTCAGTTCCCTGCACTTTACCATTGTTTCTTTCGTTCATGTCTTTAACCATACAAGTGAAAATACTCCTGAAATTCTCTAATTAATCTGAGTAGTCAGGGTTAAAGATGAAATTTATACATAGTTCTGTGAGCTGGCTGAGCTCTCAAAAACATCATTAAGCATAATGGAAACTTGCAGTGGGTCAGCAAAGTGGATGCCATCCTCCCAGAGCATGCACAGGGTTTGGGGTCCTACCATCTAGGGCTGTGTTTCTAATAGAACTTGCAAAGGGAAATTTTTGAATCCCGGAATTTGATTTCTGCATGCATTGTGGAAATGTTCTGCTATTTAGATTCATTTGGTTAAATAGGTAGGCAAATACTTCCTCATCTGTAAGATAGAGGTGATAATAGTACCCCCACCCCTTAGAGATGTTGTGAATGCAATATAATTGCATTCAGTATGGTATATATTAAGTGCTCAGTATATGATAGTGGTTTATATTGTTCCTATGCAACATCATTTCCCAGTGTCATCTTTAAAACTTGAGTCGCAGTAAGTGTGCTGCAGAAAAAGGCTATAACTTTGCAACCTTGAGAAATAAGCAAGTACATTTTTACTTGGCCAAATTAATTTTACCACAGACTCCCCTCTTCCCTCCATATAATGTAGTTTTAATTCTTACAGAATTATTGCTATACATTCTCCAAATTACTACATTTGGTGAAGTTTTCAGTTTTCCTTGTTATTTTGTTTTCTAGTTGCATTTATACCTAAAAGTGCTAAAGAAGAAACCAATCACAAATTGGTTTGGGAAAAGAAATTAGCAAAGAATTAGAGAAGAAAGAAATGAAACCAATTTTAATAGAAGAAAAAGGTGTTTTTAGAAATGAAATCAACAAGCTCCTAGCTAGACTAAGAAAAAAGAACACTCAGAAATGAAAGACGTCTCCAGTAGCAGAAAGGCTCTATACAGCAACCTCCCCACCCTCATAGGTTGTATCAACACAATATCACCTCAAACTCAGTTTAATAAAAGTTTTTCCTACCCCTTTCCACCATGTCCTTACTCTTGATCATAAAATAGTCATCTTTTCATCATGCCGGGGTCACTGTTTTTGTTGAGGTGTAATTTTGTTGTAAACATGCCAGGGAGGAGGCCATCTTCACTCTGCCACCATCTTTCCAGATTCCAGGTCCAGTGGTTATTCATAATGATGAACACCTGAAATGTAGATAACATTAATGCAATGTTACTCCAATAAAAAATTTTAAGTATATAAACCCAAAGATTTATACATCCCCCACCCCCGTCCCTGGGTTTCAAAAAAGTTTTAAATTCCTCACCAAAAAAATAAAACAACCCTTCTTGCTATACAATAATATCTTTATTCTCTGAAAGTATCTTTAAAATGAAAATAAAATAAAATCACTTTCAGCATGAAAAAGTGGGACTACATCAAACTAAAAAACTTCTGCACAGAAAACAATCAACAGTAAAATGGTAACCTATGAACTGAGAAAAAATATTTGTAAACCATGTAACTGATGAAGCTCAATCACCAAAATATATAAGGAGCTCATACAAGTCAATGGTTAAAAAAGAAAAGTAATAACCCAGTTTAAAACAGTGGACTGATTTTACTCTGCGGTGGAAACATGACACTCATGAAGGTGGTTTTCCCAGGGAGAGGCTCGCCCAGTGCTCTCCTGGGTGTGCTGAGCCCTGCGATTTCCCCAATAGTGGGAAAGTCGACTGCATGATTTGTGGTAGTAGGGACGGTGTTCCCGCTTCCCTTCCCCCCCCCCAAAAAAAAGTGGACTGAGACTTTCTTCATAGAAGATATACAAAAGCACGATAGGTATATGGAAAAAAAATGGCTTTATCACTAATCATTAGGGAAATACAAATCACAATTATAATAAGATGTTGTCTCAGACCTGTCAGGATGACTGCTATCAAAAAACAAAGACAAATTTCACAAGGATGTGAAGAAATTGGAAATCTCGCATACTGTTGTTGGGAATGCAAAATGATATAGCCATTATGGAAAACAGTATGGAAATTTCTCAAAAAATTAAAAGTAGAACTACCATATGATCCAATCATCTCACTTGTAAGTATACATTCAAAAGAACTGAAATCAGGATTTTGAAGCGATATTAGCACTCTCATGTTCATTGCAGCACTATTCATAAAAACTAAAATATGGAAACAACCCAAGTGTCCATTGATAGATAAGTGGGATAAAGAAGATATGGTATATGCATACAATAGAAAGAAAATGTATATACCACAATGAAATATTCTTCAGACTTTAAAAAGGAAGGCAATTCTCTAATATACAACATGGATGAGACTTGAGGACATTATATTAAATGAAATAAATCCAATGCAGAAAGATAATTACTGCATAATTCCACTGATATAAAGTAGCTGATACAGTCAAATTCATAAAACCTAAATCCTAGAATGGTGGTTACTAGGGGCAAAGGAGGAAGGGGCAGAGGGGCAGTTATTAATCAGCAGGTATGAAGTTTCAGTTAAGTAGGATGAAAAGTACAACATTGTACCTATAGTCAACAAAAACTATATTGTACTTTTAAATATATTAGGAGGATAGGGGTCATGTTAAGTGTACGTATTACAATAAGTGTTTCTTAAAAAGAAATTGAACTATCTTTTTTAATCACTGAGTAGTATTGCAGTGTATATATACCATAACCTTTTGATATCTTCATCTGTTTGCGAGCATTTAGGTTGTTTCCGTATCTTAGCTTTTATAAATAATGCTGCACTAAACCTAGGAGTGCAGGTTTCCTTTCAAATTGGTGTTTTTGTGTTCTTTGGATGGATTCCTAGGAGTGGAATCGCTGAGTCATAAACTCATGCCATTTGCAGCAACATGGATAGAGCTGGAAGGGATTATGCTAAGCAAAATAAGTCAGAAAGAGAAATAATAGATGGTTTCACTTATATGTGAACTATAGAGAAACTGAACAAAAGGTTAAAAAAAAAAAAGACAAAACTTGCAAGCGCACCATAGATCTGAGGCAGCAGCCAGGGAGAGGGGTCAAAACAGGGGAGGGACAAGCACAAGGGATTATGGTGATAGATCACAAGTGCTATGATGATGGGAGAACCCAAATACTGTCCAAAAATGAACAATGATGTACTAAAATAAACAAACAAGAAATTGAACCAAATAAATGATTTTCAAATTACGGATGTATGTCTATAACACTTCCAAAAAAATCAAGTAAAACCTCAAGCAGAGCCCCAATATGTAAGTAGATAAAAGCAGCATTTTTGTGGTATTCAGTCTATTAACTTAAATGGATAAAATTATTCAAATAATAAAAAATACAAAATCTAGGGAGAATTATTATAATCTTATTTCAGCTTTATCATCATTTTTTTTAATTTGGTTGGAAAAACAAACTGATTGAAGCTCACTTTGGATCTTAGTACTACTTAATCCAAACCACAAGTTCGAAAGAGAAATAATAGAAATTTTTTCAAAGGTAAATCACTAGCGCTGTCTACCAATGATACCCATTCTTTTAAATATTCATGTCAGACAAATATCACCCAATAGAATAATTGCAGAAGCATCTACAGTATGGTATCTTGCATAGCATGTAAGTAGGCAGACACCAAGGGCAAGAGATCTGAGCTAGATTTTTGTTAAAGAGAAATATTGGTGAAAAACTAATGTTGGTGGTATCCTGTATACATCACACAGTATCAACTCTGTTCTTCAGAAGACTGCAGTCTGAAAGTGGCCTGAATGCCACACTCTACACATGCAACTCTTAATCCATTTATTTGGAGTATCTGATAATCCAAACAGAATCAAAGTCTGTCTCTCACATTCTTTCTTTTCTTCCTAAAGTAATAAATGCAAACAGCAAGAGAAAACTGTAAATATTTGAAAAAGAGTGTTTTTAGTGCAGAAAACAAAAATTTATAATATATTAAAAAGGAATTAATATTTGACTATGTTTATAGAATTGTATAGGTACTTATATTGCTCCTAAACCTGTATTTAAAATTAGGAGGCAGGGAGATGTGTTCAACCAAGTGGATTTTATTTTCCAATTTCTGTTTCAGAGCTCCAAAAAAAATATTCTTTTCTGCTTAGTAAGTTAATGCTCCTGAGATCGGTTAAACATATACAAAAATTAATCTTTTTCTCCTTTAATGTTTAAATGTTATTTATTTACCAAAAAATCTTTAAATCATAGCATTTACTGACTCTACTTTAAATGTGCCATTCAGAAATGATTTGTTAAACCAAATTTATTTCAGTGGGGTTTTATTTTATCTATTTATTTATTTTTTAAAAGACTGATTTATTTATGCATATAAAAACTGGGGAGTAGGCCAGAGTTGTGGGGTGGTGAGAGGATTCACCAGAAACAGAGTGGGGAGCAGAACAGGCAGATCTACTGAAATACACTGCTGAGGGGAGCAGCAGGTAAGCCAGGAGAGGTCAGCTATGCCATGTGGGAAGCTCCCTGGGTGGGGATCGAACTTGTGCTGCAGTCGCTCTGGATAGTTCATAGTGCTGAGACTTAACCCATTGCACCACCAGGGAGGCCCTCAATGGGGTTTTAGACCCACTTAGAGTTTATCAGGATTTGTTTTGGTGGGGAGATTCATGCTCTCCCTTGTCTGCCAAAGGAGCCTTTGTGCATGACAGCTCTGATGCAGACCTTGTGGTTCAGGTCAGGCAAGACGTTCAGTTCACTCTGAGAAGCTACAGTCCATAACTTTGGGCATAAAAAGCCAGTGGATCCAGCTGCTGGGAATCAAAGTCCCAAACATCTGAATCTATAGACGATATCTCACTGTCCTTAGAGAACTGTCTCAGCAGTTGGTGTTCCTCTGAAGCCAGAACATAAAGCTGTGAAACTGGAAACCCCTCCTCTCAGGGCTCCTGCTCTTGCCCCAGAGCGCTGCTTGCAACAGTGCCCTGCAAGCGGTACTGAGCGGTAGGCATTTTACCATCTGCCCCAGTGGCCCCATTGGGGCTCAGGCTGCAGACCAAGGACAGCAGTGGTTCCCCTACTACTCCCAGGGCATGCGGCCCCTGGTTCAGGGCTGCAGGGAGGAGCATGGAGCCCTCATGGGCCGGCTCCGACACTGTGGCTCCTCCAGCTGCAGGCAATATAGAGGCCGATACATTTGGCGCATGGAGCGTAGAATGGACCTATCAGGTGTGAGCTGTGAGGTGATTGGTGCAATCGGCCATAGGCTTAAAACCCGGTGCAATCAGACTTGCGGGTAGGCAGGGCCGGCACCAGCTTGGGACATGGGCTCTCGGACTCTTTGGTGGGCTTGTTCCTGGCCTCTGAGGAGAGACTCAGACTGGGTTCTGTTTCTGACCTCTAAAGAAGAAAGAAGCATCTAGCAGCGGACCTCTGAGGAAAGAAGAGAAGCTGAATAGGCCTTGTAGGGAAGCTGAAAAGCTTTACAGAGGCTGGGCCGGCCATACCTGCCTTGAATCTGCCCGAAAGGCGTACTAAAGGCCCCCAGCAAAAAGCTGTGTGTTGTTGGCGTGGGCCAGCACCACACAAAGAGCTGTAATGATGGTGTATCTTACACCACCTCCTAGTAACTGGCACTACTAGCCAGTGTTGCCCACCACTGTCTGGGCCACCTCTGAGAGCTGTTAACTGCTCCTGACCGTCCAGCACCGCCTCCTGGTGCTGCCTGCTGTCCGGTCCAGCGTCCGGTGCTCGCCATCCCGACCATGGCTCAGGCTGCTGCGGCGCCATCGCAGCAGCCCTGCCAGTGAGCACCTCCAGCTGCTGTGATTTGGGTCTTGGCCCGCTGCTGCCGGCTGCCACGAGCTCTAGGCCCTTCTTTGTGGGACAGCGGCCTTTTGTCCGGGGCTCGTGGACACTGAGGTGAGATAACCAGCCACTTGTGGCCCTGTTTCCCCTGTTTGTTAGATAAACTCCACTGCTGTTCTTCCCTGAACCTGTATGATACTGCAGTTATGCACACGGGTGAAAAACCCATAGACTGTGACATACTGGGCACTGTCCTTGAGGCTAGAGCCCTGCTATAGCACCCCAGTAGCACTCTTTCAGCTAGGCAAAAATTAGGCAGATGTGGAGGATAGGTTTCCCCAAATCAGAGTCCAAATAGAACTGAGGATTGTAAAGATATCTAAAGAGCTTGCTCCTTAGCCAAAATCAATTTGACCTAGAAACTTAAGGAAGGCTGTGTGTATGTCGATTTCCATTAAGGACGTAAGGAGAAATGCTTACAGAAACAGTACCAGCTCCCTTCATATCCTCATCCCTCTGCCTTCTTGGCCTCCACTTCCCCCACCCCCCACCCCCGGACCCACTCCCCCTCCCCCACCTTACCTCAATCATCTGAAAGAAAGATCTGCCTCAGCTGACATGGACCCTTAGAAAAGTTTGTATTCTTTCCATAGGCTACCCCTCTGTCTGAGAAGGCAAATGGCTTGTACAACCCCACAGAGCATCTAGATGCTACAAACCACACTACTATTTTAAGTGTGTGCCCTTGTGCTTTTAAGTGAGGAGTCAGGGTTCTCTTTTTAAAAATACACTGGGTATTCCTCATAAGAAAGATAAATACATTTAAATGTTGCCACTATTCTAATCACAAAGTAAACAGTTGCTCCTTTTCTTGTTATCCTCAGCCCCACAGAACTCTTTGGGCTGCTTCCTTTCCTCCCCTGATGTTGCTCATTTCAAAAGCAACAACCAAAGCAGATGTAAGGGAGAAGTACTGGTGCTCATAAATTTAAGGACCTAAAACAGCAACAGCTGTGGCAATTGCAGGACATCTGCAGGTAATCAAGTAACTAAGGCCAAAAGCAGGATTTGACAATTCTACTGGGGACTGGGACAGAGAGTGGTGAGGCAGTGGGAAGTTGAACTTCAAGGAGAATCTTGCCTATCAACAAAAATTTTGCAAACCGGGTGACTTTACCCAGTTAAATGCTGCTAATTTTCCCGGTTTTGACTCCAATCTCTGAGCAGTAGGAATATTCTTTCTTATATCATAGCTTTTGACTTTTAGATCTATGTGTCCTATGTTACACACTGTGGTTCAGTTTAGTTTGGGTTATATTTATCACTGGATTGTGTAACATCTTTCAATGGGTTTATATACTTATGAAACGATGGACATTTTCAAGGAGGTGTGTTGTGCTCATTTAGGCTGAGATTTCTAGTTAGCATTTCTTCTGGAATATTCTTTCCAAGTCTAAATTAGATTTTTGTGTAAGAGGAAACTAGGTTTTCTCCATCACCTTGGAAAGTTACAATAGCTCCGAGGGGCCAGGGTGGCACAGGAGGCATAGAAAAGAGAAGGGATGCTGTGTCTTGTTCTCTTTTGCTGTCAAACCTAATTACAAAAGACTTCTGCTGAGAGGGCAGGACAAGTGTAATGTATCAGCATAAGTGGCTGAGGGCACAGATGCAAGCTGGTCTAACTGGTTCAAATCCCAGCTCTACCACTTATGGGCTCTGTGACCTTGGGCATGTATCTTGATTCTTCAGTGTCTCAATTTCTGCACCTATATTATAATGCTGGCAATACCCACCTGAAATGATTTTACGAGAATTAAATGATTAACTACATTGAAAGGGCCAAGAACAATGCATGGTACAAAGCAATATTCATTTGCATAGAAATGGCAATTAAATGTTTCATAGCTCATGGCACCTAGAACAACTGGATGTGAATTCCTAGAACACTGTGTTGAGAGATTGAGTTTGCCACCTTACTCAGAGAACAATACCTGCCTGGGTGTGGTTTGAGAAGTGCTGGTCCAGATGCCTATATTGTGCCTGTTTAAGAACCATTATCCACAACTGGAGGACAACATGAACGGAGAGACTTTCAGTTACAGCCATATGTCAGAACTGAATTTCCAAACGATGCGAGAATTAATTCAAATGACCAATTAACGCCGAACACTGCAGGCTATACACTTAAGTGAGCAGCTTTACAATACCAGGAATGAGTGTTGAGAGACTGACTCATCTCCATTAAGAAGGAAGAAAATGCTGATTTCTCTTTTTCAAAGTCCCCTGGATCAGTATCTAGAAACCCTTACCTTGACACATTTTAGTATAAAACAGCAAATAAGGACAAGAAGGTACTTAAACTTTTTTTTCACTTTTGCTTTCTAATACATTAATAGTTCAAATGAGGTATGTCTGCAGTATCTGTAGTGATTTACCAATTGCTCCTCAGTGGCAGCTATTATTTTCACAACTTTTCTTTGTAAAGCTGTATTTTACTATGAAATAAAAGATAAGAATTTGGCTACATAATTCTTTTATTTTCAGGCTTTTCTTGGAAGGTTTCTTGAATTAGTTGTTGTTTTTTTTCCTATACTTTATGATGTTTTGATATCTTGGGGGCATTGTGAACCTGGAAAAGGGCTGCCCAAGCTTGCTAATTCTTAGAGATGGCAAACAACTTGCCTATGAATACACCTTTCAAACCCATCCAAAATCCATACCCCCATGTCCTCCTTTATCAAACACACACCAAACCAACATTTTCCCTGTTTTACATCTCTCCAGGGCCAAGTACTGGCCGACCAGAGATCACCTGTGTGACCCAGGGTCTGCCCAAATTATTCAAACTATCTGACCCTCAGCTTGCTCAGCTTGTATACCCTTCCTCACCCTTCCTGCCCCCAGAAACCCCAGGAAAGGCCTCAGGGCTGACCCAGTGCTTCCCCACAGAGCTCTACCTGGCACAGCATTTTAAGACACATAACCACAAACAATAGGGTAGGAGAATAATATGCAAAGAAAAAATACTCTCAAAATTAAAGTAGAAGTGAGAATAAAAGGAAAGCTTTAATACAATATGTTGATTTTATTCATTTTCTTTCTCCAGTTGTATTTAAAAAGAAGATCCCTAAGTCCAAGCATATACATATTGGAACTATGTAATTTCCATAGAGATAAATATCCAGTTGCTGTGGAGTACTTGTAAGAATTTTAACAAAATTATGGACAGAATTAATATTGGCAGAAATAACTGCTAATATAATCTTTAGCAGTTTAGCAGTTAGTTTAATCTCATCGAAACAGATTCAAACTTGGACCAATTTCATTTTTGCATTTTCTTTTATTTTCAAGAAACCTTTAAGTGCTTTCTCTTGGTTTTACTGCCAAATTTTAAAACACCAAGCCCTTGGGATAGATGTAATACGCCCATGTATAAAATTAAGCATCAAAAGAAAAGTCAAATTACAATGGCTTTTGATGGTAAAAATGAAGAAGGCAGATGTGATGTGAGAAATGGTAGAGACCTGTAAGTAATTGCAGAGCACATGCACTGGGGAGCAGCTCTGTGGTCCCCTTTGAAGGGATGAGCTGCAAAGTATGGCTGACCAGGTTAACTTTGCACAGAGATTCTATGCACTGAGAAAAGGGGAAAACAATTTATAGGCCAAGGAAGACCTGGAAAAATTTATCTATTTTTGGAGAAATCATTTCTGCTGAAGCAATGAACACTTTCTAGAGAGCTATTTGAAGAAGCAGATGTTTAGATAATATATTGCTGCTTTGCATTTCTATAGCACCTTCCATCTAAGAGCTGCAGAGTGTAACACAAACATTAACTAATAAATTAAGCCTCGTGGCACCTCTGCATGATCTATAGACATAATCGTCATTTTTATAGTAGGAACGGCAGTCCTCTGCTCAAGGTGCTGAAGTCATTTACTCAAGGTCATGAAAGGGAAAAATGGCAAACTGTTTCAAAACAGGGTTCCTTTCTCCCTCTGCCCAAACAACGGGCTTGTTCTCACTCAGCAGGTCAGAAACTCGTTGAGCAAGCTTCCTGCGATGGGACACTGAGTGTGCTAAAGGGGACTCAGTGTAAAGCTGGCTTTCACTCCAGGAGAGATCTCTTTAACAGGGAGATGGTTTTAAAATTAGTCTTGGATCAAAGCTTTCACTACTTTCTAATTTACCCAGGAATTAGTTTGTTTACTTTTGCTGGTCTCTTTTCTAGGATGATAGTGGTCTTTGGTTCTGGTATTACATGTTCATGTTGCTTAATCCGATTATGCAAAGGACTTAAAATATTGCAAGAATATCAGACAACACCAATGCATCTGGGTAGGCTTAATATAATTATTTTCACTGCTATTTTAACTTCTGAAAATGCTGTATAATTGTTGGTGACAATAAGGTGTGATGTCTCCCCAAAAGACAGTGCCCTAAGACCTTAACAGAAACTCACTAGCTTGTCAGTAAAATCTTTCTAACTGGGGTTAAACTTCATTATATACCTTCCTAAATGTTACTTCTCTCCATTAGCAAAAGCATGGGTTGTAACAACCTGTTCCAGGATGGGCTTGTCTTTTTTATCCCTCTTTCCCTCTGATAACCCCCGCCATCTCTCCAGCAGTATAATCAGGAAGAGGGAAAAAAATAAGGCTCTGAATTCACACAGAATTCAGCACAAAACCCTAGTGCTTATAATCACTTTTGGAAAGAAAATGGTCCCTTCTGTTACACCAAGTTATGGTTTCTACCTTAGTACACAGGTTAGACTTCTAAAAGCGTAAATAAGCCACCTCCAAGTCACTCATGTTCTAGCTTTCCATTTGTCTTTGCTTTTCTATGGCAAGAAATGGCTTGCTTTTATGAATCAAGGCCTGAATCACTTGTCAGTGCTGAGCGTTCGGCTTCTTTCCTTCTCCAGAGACCCTCCTGTGCCAGCATTAGTGCTCATGTCCGATCAAATTATTTCTCATAACACTAACATTATTGCATTTAGACAGCACATTGCATTGCCTGAGATGCCTCCTGTTTCCTGCTTATCTCTCTGATCTTACAACCCTGGACTGCAGGACCGGCTGGCGTGTGCCAAGATGACTGCACCCTGAGGTGGCAGAGCCAGGGACAACCACCAGGTGCCGGGAGCACTGGGAACCACGTGGATGTGGAGGTAGGTGCTGCTGGGTGCAAATTGCAGCCCAGGAACTGGGTGTCCTAAAGAAATTTCATCATGCATTGCCTGGGTCCTCTCCACAAGGAGTAGGAGCTTTTCTGAATGGGGGAGTGTGTATGTGTGGGAGAGGATGGCAGTGAGTGTCCAAGAGAAAAGTGACTCTGATATAGCCTTCTGGGAGGTGATGAAAATTCTCCTCCTCGACTAAATGTTTTAGGCATAGCTTGTCTTAAGAGTTAGCATGTAAATAAGCTTTGATGTACAGTCTGTTTCCTACCCATTTGGGCAAATCAACAGGCTCAAAGGAGAGGAGGAGGAAATAGCACACTGGTCAACCAGCAGCCTCAGCCGCTGCACACAGGCATTTTGGTTTTGCACTCTGGTCCCCACGATTTTCTCAGAGCTCTTTACTGAGTATCAAGATTAATAAACTTACAGGAAGGACTAGAGTTCTGGTGATAGCACAGAGAAGCCACACTGCAGTCCTCCGCAGTGGCTATGAGATCATTTCTCAGCACTGGGCTCTGTGGTCTGGCCTTGGGTCCTGGGTCCTAGTTGGGCTGAGGCTCATTTGTCTCACATGAAGGATAAGCCCAGGGTTGGCTGGAATAGCATTGCTCACACCCTCATCATTAATTTGGGAGTTTGTACTGCAACTTTTGAAGCACACATAAGAGAAAACTAGAGCCCATGAAATCAGTCCTGATCTTCAGGGAATTTGTATGTTGAGACAGAAAATGATTCCCTAATTATTTGCTTCCCTGCTCATCTGAAAATTGACAGGGTTGAATGATTTTGTGACAAAAGAAAAAGGTGGTGGTTATAAATTCTGTTTAAGATTCTCACCTGAAACCATAAAAAAAAGAGAGAGAGCAACCTTCCATGTGGGATAAATATTTGTAATTCATATATCTGAAAAGAGGTTAACATTTAAATATATAAGTTACTCATAAAACCCAATAACAAAAAAAAAATGATGAGAAAATGGGCAGGGAACTAAGCATTTTTCTTAAACAGACATGCAAATGATCAACAGGTACATGAAAAGGCACTCATCACTAATCAGGGAAATGTAAGTCAAAAACCACAATGAAATACCACCTCACACCTGGTAGAATGGTTAATATAAAAAAAGGTGATAACAAGTGTTGTCAATAATGTTGAATAAGGGCCTCCCTGGTAGGAAAATGGGTTAAGTCTCAGCACTATGAAGCTAGTTGGATCCCTGGCCAGGGAGCTTCCCACATGCCGCAGCAGACCTCCCCTGTCTCGCCTGCTGCTCCCCTCAGCGGTGTATTTCAGGGATCTGCCTGTTCTGTTCCCCAATCTGTCTCTGGTGAATCTTCTCACCACCCCACACCTCTGGCCTATACCCCAGTTCTTGTATACACAAATAAATAAATCTTAAAAAATATATTGAATAAAGGAATCCTTTTACATTGTTGGGGGATACATTTTGCATTGTATGTGTACATTTATATGCACAGATGTTTTTATATTAAAATAATTTTGTATGTATTATGTTTAATGTATTTGTGTCACATAGTTTATATTTTCATATATATTTACATGTTTATATATTTGTATATACATTTTATGCATCACTAAACTTATTGTTTTATTGTGGTAAAATATTCAGAACAGGAAGTGTACCGTTTTAGCCATTATCAAGTAGTATAGTTCAGTGGTAGTAAGTACATTCACAATGTTGTGTAACCATCACCACCCCTTACATCAAGCTAAATTCAGATATGATTTTTCCGCTGGTGAATGTGATCAGAAGGGACTGAGGTAATTCTGTAGAAATTCCCATGGAAAGTGATCCAAACGCTGTGCATGCTATAGCGGGGCTTTTGATACCACTCTGGTGTATTGGTTGGTAGCTGCTGGTTTACACTGCGAAGTCTACTGCCCCTAATCCTTTGGTTCAAGTCGGTGGCCCATCAACTTAGCACTGAGGTCCCTTCCCAGTCCTCATCTGTTGTTTCATAAATAACTCCCCAGTGCAAAGTTAAGAAGTTGAACAAATTTCTCCATCTCCAAATTTCTCCAACTTGGAGTTTTTACCGTGTAACCCTAGTAAAAACTGGAGTTGTCTCAGTAATTAAGAAATGATTTACTTATTTGCCAGTGTGTTCTCCCCTCTCACAATACTCTAGACACATTCATCATTCTTACCTTTCTAAAGAGAACCCTTCTCTGGCCCACACACACTTGTCACAATTCTAACATCAATGACTGCATCAGAGCACCAGTCCTCAAAGTTCCCAGGCAGGGGACTCAGCATCTCAATTGCAAATAATATAACACAGGAGCAGTGCCCTTGACAACAGTGTACAGTTGATTGCATTGTTCCTGACCTTTTGGAATTTTGAAAACGAAGTTGTTTAGATCCCTGTCATTAATAATATCCCTGAGATTGTTATGGTTGTTCACATTTCTTGACCACATTAGGCAAATTATCTGCCTAATAAATAGATTTTAGAAGCCATCAGTTTTCACACGTCTTTTATTTACTTTTATATTTATTGAGATATAATTGGTTTACAGTACTGTATATGATTTAGGGAGATAGGTCCACACCTTCTCAGATGTATGTCATCACACCACATCTACAACAAAAGCCCCCATAGTCCTTTACTACAGACCACTGGGTTCTCTGCTCACTTTGCTCCTACTCCCCAGCCTCCCTCCCCTTCTAGTAGCCTCAGTTCTGTCATATCTCCAAGGTTTGTTTTGGTTTCATTTTGTCTGTTCCTTTATTATATTTTTCTATATTCTGCATAGGAGTGAAATTATCTAGTATTTGTCTTTCTTCTGATTTATCTAATTTAGCATAACCCCCTCCCGTCCCATTGTCACCAAATGGCAAGAGTTTATCTTTTTCATAGCTGGGTGGTATTCCATCATGTATATCTTCTTAATTCACTGCTCTGTTGGTGGGTGTGTAGGTTGCAAATAGTGCTGCAATGAACATAGGAGTGCATATATCCCTGCAAGTTAGTGTTGTTTTCATTCTTTGGGTGGATACCTAGGAGTGGAATTGCTGGATAACGTGATCTATTTTTATAGTTGGAGATACCCCTGTACTGTTTTCCACAGGGGCTGGACCAATCTACATTCCCCCCAGCAGTGGACTATGGTTCCTTTTTCTTCACCAGCATTTGTTGTTGCTATTTCTGTTTGTTTGTTTGCTTGTTTGATATGGGTTATTCTCCCTAGAATGAGCTGGTATATCATTGTGGTTTTAATGTGCATTTCACTGTGATGTTGAATCATACTCTTTAAAAAGAGAAATTGGTACTGGTATAAGGATGAGAAAGATTGTGTCAGAGCACCCTGATTCAATGAAATTTGAATCAGGTGAGGGAGAAATAAAGAATTACATTAAAAAAAAGTTCTCATCAATTGTGCCTTTAACAACAGAAGGGAAAACAGAGTGGCCAGCCATATTCTCTCCAGTAAAAGGTCTCAGCCTCTGAAGCGGGTGAGTTCTCAGTGTTTCATAAATTCCAATCCCAGATAAACAGAGGCTCTGAGAAGGGAGAGTGTCCCTACTGCCTTGTGAATTTGGGTCCAGTGGCTTCCTCCTTGTTCCAGATTGGTAACTGGCTTGTAACACAGAGTCGAAGGTGCGTTCTGATCTAAGGATTAGACAGAATCCTTCCCCTGGGGGAAGCACCTGTTTCCTACCATTCAGAAGCAATGATTGCACTTCTTCCATCGCGTAGGTTAATGACAGCGTAATCTCCCTGCATTCTCTTCCGTTTCCTATTCTGCTGAGAATCAGCTGTACATTGGAATTGGCACTTTTAGGGAGCTTTGAAATGAAATCTTTCATGCTTTCTTACTATCTGTTTTTCCTCCATATGGTGAATACCTGGTGAACACAATTACAGAGGGCATAAGTCAGATTAACTCGATTTCTGGTGCTGATATTTCTCCAGATTGCTTGTTTTCTCCTTTCTAGGCTCTAGGCCTAGGAAGGTACAGAATTATAATTTGATGGGTTACTATGGCAACCTCTATACATTCTTTTCGTAGTTCCAGATCCATAGAGCCTAATTTGATGACGGGGATTTTAATGAATGACTTTGATGTTTTGCATAATAACACATTTTTATTTAATGAATTGTACACAGAAAAAGGTAGTTAAATTTGTTTTGATTCAAAGATAGTTCACTTATTTAGATATGCCACTTCAATTTAAGTTGTTCAATTTATGTTGCTCAACTGGGTATTTTTTATCCCAAATCTTTACCACAGAAGACGGTCTCCACTTCTGCAATAGGCCACAATACAGGGAAACTGTGAGGGGAAACTCATCAATAGGAAAATCTAGTAGATTGTCTTCGACACAGTGATATCTGATATTGGCTCTTGCTTGTTGCCTCAGGATGTTCTCAGCGATTAGAAAATAACTGTATCAAGGAAGAAGAGCATGGGAATTTAATATGCTTTGAAGGGATGATACATAAACCTCTTCTGTTTGCATTTGATTGGCAAATAATTGCTTGTCAAGAGTTATGACATGGAATCTACGCGATGAATTCTCATTACTATTGTTTGCTTTTTTATGAGTCCAGTACAAAGGGCTCGAGCATCTTGACTTCCTCACCATGCTGGGTTTGTGTGAGCCTCATCACACCTCACCAAGGTCTTTCTCTTGATTTTTTTCTGCTGCAAGCTCTTGATTCAAGTGTCCCCTTTAGATTTGGATGGTTTCAAAAAGGATATTTCAAAGAAATTTAGGATGAAGAATAATTTCATAGCATCTTGGCTTGCAATCTTACTTGGTGGTTAAGGTGAAAATCACTTGGGATATGTCATTCACTGTGATGGGCGTCTTCACTAACATACAGGAGCAATAAAGTAGCTGCGTCATAATTCTTTAGCTCCTGGAGGTTTTTTCTAATGCCCTCCAGAGCCACCAGTATCTGTCCCACCACCTCCATCCAAAAATTATTTGGAGTAGGACGTCACATTACTGGAGGATGAAGAGGCCAGAGGGACGGGGCTTTTAACTGAAACACTGGGCAATATAGAGAGGGACGATGTGTCTGGGAAGAATAATAGTTGAAACAAGCAACAATATAGTCTATGGAATAGAGGGTCCCCAAAGAAAGCTCCCCCACAAAGAGCTGTGTAATTGTAATGACCAGCATCCATGGAACTCCTGCCCAGTGCCAAGCCCTGGGTAACCTCCTAGTCGTCGCATCAAAGGGAGAGGTATATGTGGCTGACATCTTCACTGCTCCTTGCTTTTACGCAGAATGAAAAGGCCACTCTCCATCCGTGATGAGCAGAACCAGGTTTCAAACCCAGGTGGTTGGATTCTAAAAACTGAACTCTCATAACACTTGGTCAAGTGTTGTGTGTGCTAAGATGATAAGAAATTAGGCCCTAAGATCTTAGGACCAATGGCCACAGGTCTTTTGACAGCCCCCAGAAAAGTCTAAACCACACCCTATCTGAGGATCTGCTGTCAGTCGACTGTCCCACCTCAGGAAGACCCTGGGCCCTTATGTGAACCATTGCACCTCCAGACTGTCCTCCTCTTCCCCCTCTGTTTGTCTGCCTCACACACCATAGGACTCTTGTCTCCCTGCATTACTCCTCACCTGGCAGAGCTCCCCTCCCCCACACTCCTCTCCTAGAGAACCCATGAAGTTTTCGTTAGCCGGTTCAATCAGGGATGGTTTCTGGCTTTTCAGCGCTGTACACATCTGTCTGCTCTGTCAACAGATATTTTTTTTTTTAATCAATGGGCTTCCAGCATCAAATTACAGAAAATCCATCTTAAACTGGACTTAGCAACAATGAAATCGTTGTTTCACATTCCTAGAAATCCACAGGGAGGGTTTAGATTGCTTAGTCTAGAAGTTCTGCTTTTGTGATCCTCTTGACGCTGCTCTACTCTGTAAGTTGAAATCATCATAACTCATACAGAAAGAAAGTTCTGGCAGTAGGAGACAAATTTTCCAGAAGCCCCTAGACAGCTTCACCGGTCTGATTTAAGTGGTGTGCCTAGTCCTGAGCCAGTCACCAGCCCGCAGAGTGGCACCCTTGTCAGAGCTGCAGTGGGGCACCCTATGGTGTGGAATCCCCGCTGCTCCTGTGCTTGCTCCCACTCCTTTCAGACATTACTTACAAATCACAGGTTCAAAGATAAAATCACTAAAGATTTCGAGGTGGTGATAGCAGAGCATTTAACCAAGCACAGGGTCCTTCTGAGTATGGACCAGCCCTGGGTAGGTAGTTACCTGAACAGAGTCCGGTCCTGTTAGAAGAGGGTGGAGGATGAATTCTCCATATTGTCCGCCATTGGCATGCTCTCCGTTTTGTTAATGGGGAATCAGGCGCTGCAAGATGTCATCTCTCTAGTTATTAGAAAGCTGATCTCCAACCCCAGATCGGTCCCTAGAACCTGCAAACTCACACTGAAACATTCCTGTTCTCATATTGATAATTTGTAACATGGGGTTGCTTTCTCCTCCTGATTTTTGTGTTCTAGTGGATTATCACTGACTAGAAATCTGTGCTTCTGGAAGCTCCACAGGAAGTCATTGGAATTCTGCATAAACACAGACATTTTCTAATGGTTTCTAAGGAATAGCATTTAGTGTGAGTTTATTTCTTCAATTTGTTATCACCGCTCCTATTGCTCGGAGATGTGCATAAAAGGAAGATAGATTCAAACGGTACCTTAAAGAAAGCCAGTGAAAACCCCAATAAAAGGGAGTCAGCTACCAATGGTTAGAATTGCTTAGTCTCATTTTTGAAATACATTCCATTTTTAAATGCCTGAACCTTAAACCTGGAGCTTCTGCTTCCCCCTTCTCTTGCTCACAAGTTTCACAGGGTACTGCGGTGGGGATGTATTTCCAAGATTGACACTCAGGTATTGAGAAGTAAATGATGAATGAGCAGATATTATTTGGGCAATGCGGTTTGCAGACAGGGCCTGCAAGAGAATATATTTTCTGGTGCTTCTGCTAGTATTTAACTTGGAGACTGTACGTACAGTAAATCAGGAGGACCAATAACAGTGCATAGGGGCATGTTTGATGTATGGTTCTGGTAGCACACAACGGCTGCCTGATGGGAGGGGTGTGGATTTATGGCCCCACACTTGCAGGTGGTGGCAACTAATATGTAGCATGGTTCTCTGTCTATACCTGGGAGTATTTCTTTTTTGGTTTATCCTCAGGTAAAGACAAACTATGGAGTTTTTGACACACGAGATGCAACCTATGCAGCAATTGTGCGACTTTGGGAGGATAGAGAGAGCACGTAGACGCAACACTCTTATTCAGAGATCTTCGTGAGGCTTGGTGGTGATATCACACAGCAGAAGTGGGTTTTTGGACCCTCCTTCCACTCCAGTGGTTCATTCATTTTATCTGTGGGACAGGACTAAATTAATAGGACAGTAGGCACAGTGCTGGAGCCCACAACACTTTCAGGGGCCCACAAAAATATTTTAATTCTAATTTCTTTTAAATATGAAGAAAAGTTGGTGAGGATATTCCTTTCTTGTGTTATAATGACACATTAACTCTATGGACTATTATATAGTCATTAAAAATGGCTTCAGTAGGAATGTAGACTGGTCCAGGCCCAATGGAAAAGAATATGGAGATTACTCATAATGTTAAAAATAGATCTACCATGTGACCCAGCAATTCTACTGCTAGTATCTACCAAAGAAATGCAAAAATACTAATTTGAAGGGGCTTGTGCACTCCTATGTTCATGGCAGCACTATTTACAATAGCCAAATTAAGGGAGCAACCCAAGTCCCCAAGGACAGATGAGTAGGTTAGGAAGACCTAGATAGATCTAGATAGATACGTAAGGTATATATAAGTATATATCTATATCTATATCAACTCTTCCTAATACACACACACACACACACACACACACAGTGGATTAGTACTGAGCTATAAAAACAAGGTGAGCTCTTGCCAGCTCTGACAACACAGATATAACTAGAACGGATTATGCTAAGGGGAATAAGTCAGGAGAAAAACCAAAACCAAATGATATCACTTATATGAGGACTATAGAGAAACATAACAAAGGGTCAGACCAAAACAATATCAAACCCTGGAAACCTGGAATCATGGCTCCAAGCAGGGGAGGGGGCACATGGACCATGGTAGAGGGCCGTGGATGCCTTGGTGCTGTGGGGACGTGCATCTGAGGAGGTGTAATCCTGTGTCTCCGAGGCACATACAAGGTTGCAGACCAGTGTTATCTCAAAAAAAGCATGAAGAAAAATATGAATGTAATAGTAATGAATATACAGTGATGACGCCAACAAACTTCCACTTGTCTTCCCCCCACTGAGATGGTCAAAGATTTTTAGTGTTGTTTTTTATTCATATTTTTAAAGATTTATTTATGCATACAAGCTGGGGTACAGGCCAGAGGCGTGGGGCCACGAGATGGTTCACCAGAGACAGCGGGGAACAGAACAGGCAGATCGAGGAAATACACTGCTGAGGGGAGCAGAGGGAGAGGCAGAAGAGGTCTGCCGTGCCATGTGGGAATCTCCCTGGCCGGGCGTTGAACTCGAGCGTTGAACTCGGGCATTGAACTCGCATCGCCGCTGCCAACAGCTTCACAGCAGAATGCTTAACTGCTGTGCCTCCAGGAAGGCCCCCAGTGTTATTTTTTAAATGGAGGTCAAAAATGCCCGCGGCCCTTGAGAGATGACAAACTGTGTCCCTGTGGCGGAGGTTACCACTGGCTTTCAAACCAGTTTCTTCCATCTCCCTGGGCAGGCACAAGAGAATGCCCAGGGCTACAGGCGTTTGGTGAGCATGTGCTCCTCCTGGTCCAGAACTGTTCCCAGAGAACATCCGGGAGGGATGGGGGCTGTCTGGAAGCGCGTGCCTGCAGCCAAGCACAAGTGCTCCCACAGTCTTAACTGCTCCACACTTAACCTGTGAACTGACTCGATGAAACTGCAGATGATTTTGGGGGCATCTCCTGCTTAGTGCTTTCCTGGGGCTGCTGTCACAAAGCACTACAGATTGGGCTTTATTCTCTTAGTGCTGGAGGTAGGAAATCTGAACCAAGGTGTGGGCAGGGTCAATTCCTTCTGAGGGCTCGAGGAAGAACCTGTCCATGCCTCCCTCTCGGTTGCTTGAGTGCAGACAATCTCTGATGTGTTCCCTCACCCTGATCTCTGCCTTCCTCATCACATGGTGTTCTTTCTGTGAGCCTGTCTTGCCGAGAGTCTCCCTGTTGGTAACACCAGTCATTGAAACAGAGCTCACTGCACTATGTCCTTATTGTAACTAATTATATCTGCAGCAACTCTGATTTCAAATAAGGTTGCATTCTGAGGTAGTGCGAGTTAGGACTTCAGTATCTGAATTTCCAGAATGGGGACACACCTCGGTCCATTACAGCAATTTGCCCTGATCTGTGATCTTAGGAGGGAATTTGAACTAGAGCCCTTTATGCCTGAAGTTTCAGAAAACTGCTCTGTGTGAGTCATCGGCACCTCTCGCATTTCACCTTCTCCCAATTTCCATCAGGAGTTTCGTGTGTGCATCTCACTTCCAGGAGTGTAATTCTGGGATTATTGTGCCCAATGTTAGCTGCAGATTGAGGTGGAAAGATAGTCTCCATCACAGCCGTTCACACCCCACAGACTGCTTTTCTGCCAGGAGAAGAGAGTAGTTTGCAGAGATCAGGTGGCAGAAGGTCACCAGACCTGGGAACAGAGGGGGAGGTGGTAGACAGGTGAGTGCAGGTGGGCGAAGTACCGGCAAATTTTATCTGATGGCCTCTGTGTCAACTACACATAAATCTTTCATTAGCAGGGTGGAGGACCCATTATTGGCCAGGGTCAGGAGCAGAGATGCTTAGTCTGAAATGCGAGTTGGGTGGGGGGACCAAGAGGGGCATTTGGAGGGCTGGCGTGGCGCCCAGGCTGTGTGGGAAGCACAATTCAGCAAAGCAGCTGTGGACATGAGCCAGTTTACTTAATCAGCAGCACAAGTCCCCAAGGCAAGAGTCAGCTTTACACAATTGTCACAAAGCACAAGAGTGGGTGCATTGGCAGTGACTTGGAGTCCATCCAGTCCCAGACTCATTGCCAGTCAAGGCAAACCCTTTGGTGAGGTTAGAACTAAGCAAATCAATTGTCTCCACATCCTTGGAGATCAAATCTAGAGATTCTATTCAGAAGGAACAGTCTTGGAAGTGAGGCAGACCTGGATTAAATTCCAAAGTCTGGGTCTACTTGGCATTAGGGAAATCAGTTTATCTTTCTGGCCCAAGTTGCGATATCTATAAAATGGGAATACTCCTCCTACTACTACGACTACTGCTGTTCTGCCTGCTATTATCACCTATCCCATAAGATAGCTGGAAACACCAAGCATAGTAATACCAGAGTCCTGGTATGTGGTGGGTGATGAATAAATGGTAATTAGTAACGGTGATGAGGGACTCTTGTATTAAACAAATGTCAGCTTTGTTCAGGTAGGCTGTGTGGGTGAACCCAAAAGCAAGGCTTAAACTTCCAGGAGTTGTTCTTTAGTTCTGGACTTAAAGAGCACACACAAAATCACAGGAATTGTCTCTGAGTTAAAATTCTTGGAAAATAAGTGCTATTTTCCCTTCTCTAGCAGATTAAAGCAAAAGGGGCCAGGTTTGCACTGGGAAGTTTGCCCTTTATGGGCGTGTCCTCTGGGACAACTGTCTCATTAGTGTCCTGGCACTTTGGTGGCCTCTGCTCTGTTTTTTTCTTCAAAAGTGAATGGCAAAGTAATAACAAACACTTATATGGTGTTTACCGTATTCCAAGTCCTGTTCTTTATGTGTATTACTCTACTTAATCCCCAACAACCCTATGGGATCCCCATTTTTACAGATGAGGTTGGTTAAGGTACAGGAACATGGGGACAATGGCTGTTTCATCCAGAGCATTCACTCATGCATTATATTACTTGCACTCGGCGACGCTGCTGAAGTGGGGTGCATGTATATGCAAGGGTGATAGAGGACACCAAAGCCTCATCTCCCAGCCACTGTGCAGAAGGTAGGGGTGAGTTTATTTCATTTCAGCTGTTGTCTGTTCTGTTTGCAGAACCTGTCCCTTGAAGGATATTAACATAGGAAATGAATGAAGAGGGGTTTCAAAACAAAATTGAAACTAAGACAACTCTTGGCTCATGCATTTCTGATGAATAGTAATAAACTCTTTGGTACCAGACCTCACTCCCTGGAATACTAAGTGTTTCAGCATACAATAAATAATAGTAGCACAGCTCATTTTGTGAACTGCGCTGTGGCCATCTTCTCAAACATCTCCCTTCCTTTCCTGTGTTATAATTATACAGTAACTATGAACTATTATATAGCCATTAAAAATGGCTTCTAACTTTTAACATGGGTAACAGTGTTTACAATATAATGTTGAGTGAGACAATTGCACACTAAGTGTGCATGCATCCATTATAACATAAATACGAACACAAGAGCCTGAAGGACTTGGGAAAGGAATATTTTTTCCCAAAGATTGCAGACTTAATAAGTTTTCTGTTTACTTTTAAAAAATGGAAATGAAGCAAAATGTTTACCTGTGCCTTTAATTAAAAACATTATACATATGTAATAAATCCATAGATTTTTAGAACTGGGAAGGACTCTCAGATTGATAAAAACAGTTCTTAAAGTGACAGAGATTATATTGAACCATAGAAAACTTATTATAGGATAAGTAATGTGCTTTCCTTATTCTATTTGAAATTCCAAAGTGGCTGGAGAATTGGAAAGGAGGGAGGATATGAAGATGAAGAGTTGATCTTTTCCTTTAAAATATTATCTCTCACTTGGTACAGATAATAAATGGGCAGTCTCAAATCCTTTGAGGAAGAAAGCAAGACATAAATAACAAATAAGATACGGACTAAATGAAATATTACTTAAGCAATATCCCCAGATACATTCTTTCAATAAACCTGACATCTATTTGGTTTTTTTTTTTTTATTTCAGTTCATTTCCTTCACTAAACTTAGTCTTATTTGCCCTTGTTGCTTTGTTCTACCTTTAGTTTCTTCACTGCATCATTCGTTGCCAGCCTGGAGCACTTGATGTTTCCTGGAGTTAAATGAATCTTTTATAATTCAGCTCTGATTGTTAATACATCTTTTTAAAAGTAGATATTGAACATGAAGAACATTTTTTTAAACACTGTTGTGATCTGTACTTCATTTGCTCTGTTGATCTGGGTCGGCTACGATTCCAGCGCATTCTTAGTACTGACGCATCAGAGGACTCGACTCAGAGAAGTTAATCAACTGCGTGGAGCCTTCATTCCACAGGAAGTGTGGGTCATTAACCAAAGCACATTTCCCCATTTGAAATGATAGAACATACAAAGGAAAATGTAAATGAAATGACTTGGAATCCATCCAATCCAAGATTAACTTCCATTCAAGGCAAACTCTTCAGTTAGATTAGAGGTAGACAAATTAATTGTCTTCCAATTTTTGGAGGTCAAATCCAGACATATTCTTGATTGTTCTTGTTGCCAAAATCACTGTAATAATTGATGTGTTCTTTGATTCCCTTTAGACCAAACAAACTTGCTGAGGAGGCCCAAAGTGAACTCTTTGTACCTAAATAAAAAGATTCTGGTTATTATGGCCAAGGAGTAGGTCCCAACAAAGAACTATCAGAGTTTGGAAGTGTTGATATTCCCATCAGTCTGTCCATTGGCACAGCAGAGGCTGGATTTGCCATCTTCTTTTTTTTTTTTTATAAATATATATTTTTGTTGTTATTTATGTCTTTTACATTTTGTATTCCCCTTGGGTAGCCCACCACCAATTCACCCGTGATCCATCTCCATGGTCCCTTGCGTTCTTTTCTATTCCATTTTGTGCCCTTTTTCTCCCCTTCCCCCCCCCCACCCGCTGATTGTCTCTCTCCTATTTGGTTTCCTTGTAGTCCTGTTATAAGTGAAACCATTCGATATTTTTCTCTTTCTTTCTGGCTTATTTCACTGAGTGTGATCCCCTCTAATTCCATTCATGTCGCTGCAAATTGCATGTGTTTATCTTCTTTGAATGCTGAATAGTATTCCATTGTGTATATGTACCACATCTTCTGGATCCAATCATCTATTTTCGGACATCTGGGTTGCTTCCATACCTTTGCTATTGTGAACAGTGCCGCAATGAACATACGGGTGCATGTATCCTTTCGGATTAATGTTTTTGTGTCTTTTGGTTGGGCCATCTTCTTGATGTGTGCTTGGCCTGATGTGTGAGCTTTGTGGGGGTGTAGCATCACCCGGAGGCCCATTACAAAGGCAGACAGGTCCTGAGCGACATAAGTGGATTTTTGTTTGTTCACTTGCTTTCACTTGGTGTCCTTAACAGTGTCCGGTACACACAACTGCTCAATGAGTCGTTTCTCAAGCCCAATTCAAAACTGTTGAATTAAAATCCCCTGAGACAGATCCCAAGCATTTTAATGGGATCCTCAGGTGATTCTTAGGCATGGTTCAGTGTGAGAGCCACAGTCCCGCTGGGCTTGGTGCCCACCAGACACGATTAGGCTTGAGTGGCCCCCTGAACACACCACAAAAGCTAGAAGCCTAGAAGATGAAGTGACTGCTCTGTCTAGCTCATGTTTAGACGGCGACAACTATTTTGGGCATTAGGTTACCCCCACTTTACCTGTGGAGAAATTTGAACATAGGCAAAGTCAAATAATTAGCAAAATAGGCATGAGAACCTAATCACCATACACAGGTCAGGAAATGCTTTCAGCTCCCTGGGCAAAAGACATGGAGTCCATTCCCAGCATTATTATTCCCAACACTTTGCATGGCATTAGATCACTTTCCTATAATCACTATTCTCTTTATGAGATTTGAGGTTTAATTGGAGTTTCCAATAAGATTTTATGTGTTTAATGGATTTGGATGTGATAATCAGAGACTGAAATGCTAGTCAGAAGGCCAGCTGACTTCTAATGAAGCTGCGTTTGAGGGAGATTTTTAAAAAGACATGATAAGTACATACTGTAGAAGGAGATATGCAAATATTTAGGAGAAAAGTAGTGTGTAAGGTGTCTGCTTATTTCTAAAACTTTGGGTACTGGCAGGCATATGTATCCAAAATATTTTTCTAATGTTAAGTGGCAATGGAGGTTGAAATGGTGGGTTTTGTTTGGTGGGATTTTTAGGAAGAACCCTGTAAGGGTGGCAATAGGGTGCTTGGACCATTTCCCCAGGAGCCACCTTCTCTGCCCTGAGCTCTCTCCTGACTCCTCACCTCATTGTTCCTTCAGGTTTCACCGGGAGCCCCGCCCCTGGAATGGGGAAGACCCAGTTGCTACTCCTCCCTCCACTTCCTTGCTAGCGCCAAAATATGCGCTCTCCCTTCTTTTCATTACATAATGAATTTTTCAACTGGGCACCACAAGGAAAACGAGATTAACAAAAAGAATAAGAAATGAGGAAAGTAAATATTAGAGGGAATCTTATATTTATAACTATATCAGAGCAATATCCCCAGGGAAATTTTATGGCATATTGTTGGCTAGGCTTCCCAGCACTCCTGGGAATATTTGAAATTGAAGACAAGCGCTCTTACCACAGATATATATTAAATTTAATGTACTTAGGATACTACTTAGGATACGTCTGAAACTTTATATACTTTGCCTACACATGAGAACCCATAATCCCTAAGTGACCTCACCCACAGCCAACTACCTTTTGCCCCTCATAAGGTGGAAATGTGAAACAAGGATCTTCTTTGCTCTTCTGTCCAGGTCACACAGCATGTGGTCTTGGATCTTCACTGAATTCTCTATGCCTTTCACAAAAATCTAAATGATGCTAATGACTTTCTAAGGTCTTTTTTTAGACATGGTCATCAATGGTTCTCAAACTTGAACGTGCATGAGAGAGACCTAACATACCCATTAAGAATTTAGATTCTTGGCTTCCAACCCCACAAATTGATTTAACAGGCCTCAGTGGGGCCCAGAAATGTGCTTGTAACAAGCTCTTAGGTGATTCTGAAGACCACTTTTTGGGCAATTGAACTCCAAATCCTGCCTGCATAAGTACAGAGCCCTGTCCTCTCTGGACTGGAAACTTGGACCTCAGCTGCTAGCCTGCGAGACACAATTGAGTCTCTGGGTCACTCCTTAGGGCCACATTCATTCCACATCTACTCAAGTTCCCTTGGGTGGGAATTTGGCTTTGTGGATGAAAAATTCTTCTTCCCTATGTAATCTCCTAGGTGTCTTCTCTGGCTGCAGGACACTCTATTAATAAAGAACATTGTGCTCTTTCACCTTTTCTAAAGGACTTCAATTATTTCAATCAGTTGTCTAGCTTGACAGCAACATTGGCTGCTAATTTCAGGCTATGGAGCTCAATTTTGTCATGACCTGTTGCTCCACTGGTCCTCATAAGCACTTGAAGTATCTGCAGAGCTGGTTAAAACTAGGATGCCAAGCTCACCCAGGTCTGCGCAGCCACAGTCCCTGGTATCTGGGCCCCATATTTGGCAAGCGTTATTGGACGTTCAGGTACCACCAAACATGGGTGATCATTATATAAACCAGTTATTCTCAAATGCCAGGTTGTCAGGGTCATTTCAAAGACTCATTTACCCAAATCACTGAGCTCTGCCTCCCTACTGTCTGACAGTAGATAGACGTGGGGTTCGAGGATTGGGATTTCTATCAAGTTCTCCAGTGACTCTGGTGTTTATGATACAGGGTACACATCAACAGAACCCCTAACTAAGTGAATATTTGGGCCTGAGTCCTGCGCATAGCCACATGGCACCACCACACCAAGCATCACTGTCCCCCAAGCAGCTTTTTGTGATGAACATTTCCTCTGAGACCCAAGAAACTCCTGCTTCCAGCCTGAGAGGATTTTTCTTTTCAGAACCCTGGCAGAGTAGCAGAGATGGTTGAGAAACAGCATTCCTCTAGTTTTTTTGCACTCTCTCCCCATAGCCCTCTGGAGAGTGGCCCTGTCACCTTGAAATTACCTTGATAATAACAGGCCCAAGTGGGGTGTTGTTCCTTACCCCTTGCTAGTTACAGATTTGTCCAGTTCAGGCTTCGTCCTTGAGGCATCTTTGCTCATTCACAGGCGGGTCCTCAATGATGGGGTCTCCTCTTAATCTTCCTCCCCCCGCAATAGAATTGCAAAGGTGTTACTTGGTTATGTTGCATTTATAGACTGTTTCAAGGGAAGACAGAAGATATTAAATCACACATTGTAAAACAAATCTTCATCAAAATCTCCACCAGTTGGCTCCTCTCCTCCATCTTCCTTGCCTTCTGCCCATTTTTTTTTCTTAGTCCTTTCCTTTTTCTTACTGTGTAGAATACTTTAGGTCCCCTTCCCCACCTTCTTTGCATCCTTTCCTGGGAATCAACCCAACAACACCATCTGTCTCAGCAATTAAGGGATCCTCTTTGGGATCTTTTCCCTTTAGAAATATTCTTCCCTCTACCTCTATCCAATCCTGCCACAAACTCCGAGAGATTCTCTTTCATGAAAGATATTTGCCTTTGGGGAGAGTTTCATCCACCCCTCTGCTAGCTGCAACCTTCTTGAAAAGCTATCTAGGCACAGATAGAAGATAGAAGTTATCTTCATTGACCATAGATGGGTTTTGGTACCACCACAGCGGCTTTGATGTAATATGAATACTTGGAAGCTGTTGGGGAGGGGAGCCAGGAGATGAGCTTGGAGATGGAATATCTCCTGGAGCTTCTCCTGGGAATTGTGGAGCTTACACTGGAGATACAATGTGTATACCCATATCTTTGGGGGGTAGTGGGGGGGGGGAGAAATGCATTTTGAGATGCATTTTGGATTCCTAGAGCCTTTCCTGATTGGAGGAGTGCATGTCAGAGTTCTCCAATACTTTGAGAGGCTGAGGTCCACCCTCAATTACATCATCATCAGATTTAGACGACTACTCTGAATGAAAACAGCTCTTCTCCCGTATCACTTCTGCTGTGTTTCTTGAGCATGACAGCCTGTCCTCAAAAGATGTGTTAACCTGGCAGCTAGCCATAATGGTTTAAGCTTCTTTTGAGTCTCCTGCTGTAGCAGAGTTCCATGACACAGCATGGAGTGACTCAGCAATGTCAAATGAAGACAGAGAAGGCAATCAAAGAGAGTTACAATAATTTGATTAGAGGGATGGAAGAGGCCATTATAAGAGCACCCACAAAGTTCATATTGATAAGGATTGCAGTGCCACCTACTGGCTGGGAGGGCTGTTTTATTGCTCTTGAACTGGCCCTCTTCTAGAAGTTACTGTCTGGAGGCAGTCTTGGCTGTCTTCCTGAACTACAAAAGATGCCTACCTCTGTTCTTGAGGAACTTCAATGAGTGAAAAATCAGAAGGATCTAAAACTTCTCAAAGGTGTTGAAGATGTTGAAAGAAAGAATACATATTAAACCTCAAAGCTAAAATACATTTGTTTGTTGTTTTGCATGTGCTTAAAATTATTCAAGCTACCACAGAATGATCACCAACTAAACTATCCATGTGATTGTGTGGAAAGTCACTTGCCCTTGTGCCTCTGATGGTTAACAGCATCAGGAGCACTCCCACTCCACAGTGGACCAGTGTAACTATGGACTTGGAATGATTCTTCCCAGGTTGCTCTGCCCTGTATTTGTAGACATAAATGGTCTTAAATTTGCTATTGAAGATCACGTTTCAGTGAAATCACCATTGCTGACTGATGATTGACTAATATGTTTCAGGCAAAGAATGACAGCAGGATCATAAAGGAAGCAGGAAAACAGACTTATGTCTGGAATTTGTCTAAATTCTGATACCTCTAAGGACTTTACTGTTATGTCCATATCTCTGCTGGCTGAGTGAGAAAATTTTGTGTGCACACAAAGGTTAACTCTCTTATTCCCTGTCTCCTAGAAGTGTTAACCAGCTTCACCTTTGCCTAACAGCTTCTGTGAAGCATTTTGCTCTAACAGTTTGCTTGATGGATGGCACTGTCAGCATATTCTCAGTCCAGAGATGAGGCCACTGCCTTGCCTATCAACTCTATAAATCAGGTGAATAAAAATTAGTAACAAGCAGGGCCCAGGGATCCTTCCTCATTTTAGTATTCTCCATAGATCATAATCTTTGGAATGTGCTCCAGGAAAAAAAATACTTTAATGTTGCTTTGCTTTAAAGAATTAGCATTGATTTACTCTACAAAATAACTGTTCATGAGCAAGACACCTGGAAAAATCTGCATTATATACACAGAACTGTCTCTAGAGTTTGGAACAATTACTTTAAAAAGTGTTGGGGTTTCTGATCTCATGTGCAGTGAGGAAGATGTGAGAGGAAATAGTTGCACTGATGGGGAACTGGGAAGTGTGAGCAGGACAGAGATGAGAGGTCGAGGGGTACCCAGGAGGGAGGAAAGCCTGTCCTCACCCATCAGAGATGATTGCTTCCACAGCTCCCAGGGTATTTCTTTATAAATCTCCCTACTTGGTTTCATGTCAGTTTCCCCCAGTAGATCTGAGTCTCTGAACACCTCAATAGCAGGAATTAAGACTCATTCATCTTTGTGTCTCAAGTTTCCTAGCCCTGTGCTCTATAGCACGGACTCCATGTGAAATGATTGAGTTCATTCATTAACAACATTATTAGGATAAACCCGAATTAGGAAAGAACTACATAACCTGGCAGAAATATGTAGAAAAACCACCCACATTATGAATATGCAAAAAGAAATTATGGATACAAAGTTCACCAATAACGTGAATTCTCACCTTTCTCGCAACTGAGAAAACAAAATTTGTACATTGCAAACAGATGATGTTTATTATGTATCAAGTTTTTCACTGGGGAAAGACATCAGTTAGACTCTACATTTTTCTGAGTCATCACATTTACTATTTTGTCTTGCTTCAAGTTGGCATTCATGGGATTGATATTCTTTCCATTTCCCTGATGGTCTTTGTCCCTCCCTGGGGCCTGGGCAGAGTTTTAAGCTAATCATGACCACGACATAGCTTCCAGCTCTGCCTGGCCCACCTATACTCATGTTACTTGAGTTTCAGGGTCTCAACTCCCTATAAAATGTACGTGACAAGACTTGTGCCTTGGCTAAGCAAGACTACCATGAAAAGATGTTGTCAAGGAAGTTTGAAAGGCGTTTGCGTGGCATGGATAAAAATAGCCAAAAGGCAGATAAATGCAGTCAAATATTTTGTCATTTACTTTGCCTTAAAATGCTCGCTCCTCTTCATGAAAATGGAAAGATGTCCTTTTGCAGGGTGACAGCTGCTGTTGGTGGCAGGAGGCTGCTGTCTGCTGCTGATAAACAAATGACAAATCCCCTGAATGGGTCCATATATTGCCTGAAGCAGATTTGTGATTAATTTTTGCTAGTTTTTCTTTTGGACCACTGAAAAAGATTTGGCTGGAGTGGGTATATTTCCCTCTTGACCAAGTCCCTTTGGTGTTTTGAAAACTTTCCAAGTGAGAAAATGAATCCTTTTACCCAGTTTGAGTCAGATGCTCAAAACACAAGATAAAAATAGCTGCCGAGGAAGCTGCTGCACAGCTTTGTTCTGCCCCCAGGACGGTTAACCCTTGAGAGCGCCTCTCAGCCCACCCACGCCTCCCCTGCTTCAGCCACACTGGTCCCTCTCGTTTTCATTTGGGATGTCCTTGTTATGACCCGTGCAAAGTCGCTTGTGATTATGGGAAGGAAAGTTGGATGTCATCCAAATGACAAAGTGCTTTTTCCAAACCATCTGTGTTGAGGTGCTTTCCCTATTGAAAAGATCAATTTTTGGACTTAACTCTCTCTATTTCTAATAGTGACTTACGCCCTCAGTTCTCTCTCCTGGGCAGTTTAGTAAATCTGATTAATTGGTATATGAGTTGTAATTTAAAAAGCAGCATTGTTGATGTTAAAAAAAAAAACTAGCATTCTGTGAATATGAGCCAGGTATTTTATATAGGTATGAAAACATGATTCCATTTAATTTTCATAACAAATTCATGAAGCAGATACTATTCATAATCTCCATTTTACAGATGGAGAAAATGAGGCATCGGGAGGCTATGTGACTTGCTCCATATCTCAAAGCTGACAATGTCAGGCAACAGTTTAAACTCAGGGCTGTGTGCCCACGGTGTAAACCCTTGTGCCACGCTGAGTAAGTGATGCTGGGCACGGCATCCTTCATGCTCTTAACATTGCAATTCTGGTTCTCAGCTTCTCCCCGTGGAACCCTTTATGTTTTAATTTCAAACAGATGATTCAAGATTGAAGCTTGCTTGAATGCAAGGACTTAACTGATATTTCAGTAAAAATGAGAATCAGGTGGCCAAAAAGCTAGCATCCAGGCTTCCTGGAATGCCAAGAGTCATTACCAATCTGGGAAAGTGATAGTCACTAAGAAGAACATGGACCAGGGTTGGTGTTCTTCTTATTTGTTTGCAAGTTTCTAGCATTTTGGTTAGCCATCCAACACTTAGCATGGACTTAATATATTCTTCTGGAACTTGGAGGTTAAGTATTAAGCAACCCAGTTGGCAGGAAATCCCAGTAGAGAGATGGGACACAGGTTCACAATCAAATTGGGGTGCTTTTTCTCACCTTTTTTCATACTTGTTTGAGGGGGTTGGCAGTGTTACCTTCGGAAGATCTAGAAAGACTGGGAATCTTTTACAAGTCAGGTGACCCAAGGTTGAAAGAGCCGATTTCACTTGGAGAGAGGTGGATGGGAGAATGTGTGAGGGAACTCTTCCTCCAACTTGGGAAACAAGAGGCCAAGGGAGCATCAGAGCCAGCCCCAATGAGTGGCCTGGACAGTGGGATGTGGCACAGTGACATTATCAGTCACCAGGGACTTGCCCCTTAAGTCAGTGGGATCCCTAAGAAAGGTAGATGACTTTCAGGGTCCCAGGTATGAAATTCAAACCATTGGGTTCATCTAAACGGTCTTACTTGAAGCTTAAAAGTAAAAATTACAAAACCTGTATTTAGCTGATGATCATGGAAATAATAGTATTAGAAAATAAGTAAACAAGGCACTGAAGGATACAATATGGCAGTCTAACAACCATCTTTTATTTCATCCTGTCTTTTTTTAGACCAATCTGGTAGTGTTACTGATGGTGTACATTTCTGAAAAATCTCCAAATCTGGAAAATCTTATGTGTTATTTAAAAAGTTACTATCCCCCCCTCATTTACTATTCCATCTTTCTTAAACTCTTGGGGGCATGTTGGAGGTCCTAGTTTGTCATGCTTGTTGTTTTTGCTCATTGTTTACATATCTTGTATTCTAGTGTGTTTCAGGTGATATCCTTCCAAACTTTCTAATAACTTACTTCACATAATAATAATTTTAATTTATAAGACTTTTTTTCTAGCACTTCTTCCTTTTTATAACAGCATATTGTTCTTTTAAGGACACAAATATGTCAACATTATCAGCATACTAATGTGACATTTTAAACTTATTTTCCTGAATCTGATGTCTTTCCTTTTTTCTCCAGAATAGCTCTTCTTCTCCATCTTCACCTCTTCCTCTTTTTCTTCTTTTATCTTAGTATTTCCTCCTAATCCATACGACTAGTTTTCCTCAAATTTCTGATGACCTTTGCTGACTGTCTATATTGATGTGGGTAGGGTCTTGTCAGTGTGTGGGGTCCTCTCTTGAGCTTCTCTCTGGCATCTCACCTCTCTTGGTTTTCTGAGAGAAAGGAGGGGTCATGTCAACAAAGTGGGGGGGTCATGACCTCCACTTTGGGCCAGGTATGGAGAGCACCTCCAAACTGCCGAAATAAAGCAGACCTTGAGTTCATGTTGTGTGAAATGTTTAGTGCATTTCCATTTAGATGGAGCTGCCTTTTTTCTTTCTCTGTTTAGACATCTGGAGTCTCTCATGGTCCGCTCTGCCTCTTGCCATGGCCCCTTTTCAAGCAGGCCTCCCGTTCTGTTTACTATAACTTCCTGTGGGGCTCTGTTTGGGCCAGGTGGGGAACAGGAGGAAGGCAGATGCCAAGAAGTAGGAAGAACATCCTTTGCCTCGGCTGCCCCAAACGGAGCCCAGCTCTGCCAAGAAAACAGCCCTCTTCTCTGCCAGAAGAACAACTCTCCTTCTTGCCAAGCTTTCTCTACATATTCCAGATTTCTTTTCTACCGCTCCAGTTTATCCATCCATGCAATCCCCATTTACTTTCTCTTCAGGAAACTCATAAAAAAATCCGATCTGCTAATGGCGCTCTTACTGTTTTCAGTACTACCATGGTTTTTTTTTCCTGCTAAATTTTGTTAAATCTTGAGACAGAGAATAAAATCAAATATGCTCAATTTTACCCTCTCTTCTATTGTGAGATCTCTTGATGATCAGGGATTTAAAATCTTGGGGGTAAGAGGAATCATAGTTAAAATTCTGATGGAGAAACCTTAGCAGTACATCCCCATTTAAGATTTGACTGTAACTACTTCAGTGTCACCTTTAAACTTGCTTCATAATGGCAAGGGAACTATTTTTCTTTTCTTCTCTGCATTATACAGATGGAAAGTATACATTTTTCCCTACTCTGGAATGTTTGAATATTAAGCTATTTCTGACTTGACAAAAGGAGCATCTCTGTTTGGTTGGTTGCCAATAATTTGGACTCCTGGTGAAGAACAAGAGAATACGGTTTTCTAGGTAAAGGAATATTGAGGGATAAAGGTAGGAAAAGCAGGTAATTGAGAAGAGCTTGGGGCAGTTGGAGGCTAAGGCAACATGGGATGGCTTTGGATACCCTGGGATTGATGCTGGAAAAATTATCCTAGAGTCAGAGAACTTGCTGCTAGGGAAGAGCGTGTAGTAAGGGCACCAGGTGCTCGGGGCATAAACAATGGGAGTGTTTATAAAAACTCAGTATCCAGCTATTTTAAAAGACGAACTCTTGCCATTGTGACCACATGGATAGAGCTTGAAGTGGTCATGCTAAGTGAAATAAGTTGGAAAAAGTGAAAGGCAATAACTGGTAGTTTTGCTCATGTGTGAAATATAAATAAACAAAACAAGCAAACTAACAATACACAACAATTACCTATTGTAATTGGGAAGAGAACTAAAGTCTGATGTAGCAGAGTCACTAGTGGTTATTATGGAGAGGACCTGAAGAGTTCTGAGTGTCATCCAAATACTTAGTCTATTTATCTAGTCTGGATGAACCGAGGGGCCTAAGACCTAATAGAGAATGATTGGGATTAAGGACATTATGTGCTGTTATATTGGGGACCTGGGTTGATGCATACAGTGGAGGAGGGAGAAAATGAGAGGGTGAGATTTGTGCAGGGTCAGAGGGCTAGAATAATAGATTTCCATCAGGTGCTTCATAAAAATCAATTTCACAGTCCTACTCTATAGCTAAGAATCACTCCAATTAGACCAGGAAAATTCTCTTCAGTCAGAAAATCATTCAAGAGTATTAAATGCTCATATTGCTGCCAGGTATTTGTATGTGAAGGAGTCCTAAATATAGTTATTGTAGACTTCCATTTGTCAAGGGTCCGGTATGTGCAGTGAATTTATTCAAACACAGTCTAAGAGAGATATTAAATCTGTTTTCGCTTTAAAAGGGCTATTTGTAATCTGAGCATGGGGTCTCAACATAATGGTGTTATAGAGGTTCATTGTGAATTTATGAAAAGCAATATTCACTTTTCCAGGGGAATAAGTCATATTTTCCCTAAAAAGAGTTAATGGAAACCTCTACTCAAGTATGCTCCAAGGATACATTTTTATCTTGTATTTCTGAACAATCTATTTTTTGGCAGACTCTGTCACTTACGTGAAACATAACTAGGAACTTGATAGGCAACAACAAAAAAAGGCCGCTTAGCAGAAAAATAGGGTTCACAAAGTCCAGGAACTCAAGGTCATGTGCTGTACATACACAAGAATCTTGTTGGTGCTCAGCATAGTCACTTAACTCTTACTTTGCCCACAAATCAATAAACTAGATGGTCTAGTTATAAAGCAGATTAGAAGCAGCAAGTAGACCAGATGACCAAGTAGCCAATACTGCAGATACAGGTTGAACCACAGGAACAGAAATAAAGACTACAAAATGTAGAAATAAGGTTTCAGAGAACACAGCAGACCAAGGCTATTTCCCACATTGGAATATGGCCAGCACCTTGAATTTCTCAAATAAACTCCAGAGGCATATGTTACACCCTCTTATTATTGTGTTCATAATGAAAGTCTCAGAGTTCCAAGGATGTGTTTGGTATTCTTTTTTTAAGATGCAAGGGGAAAATGAAGCATGCTTTAGAAAACTCGCCATCTAGAAAGCCAAAAGCTAAAACTGGTAACTGAAGAGGTAAAATCTTGATCTTGAGGGGCTCCTCCTGTATCTAGATGAGTTTATTTCCCACGAGTGTCCCATAGCCAACATTTTACTGAACACAAGGGACCATGGAGATGGATCACGGGTGAATTGGTGGTGGGCTACCCAAGGGGAATGCAAAATGTAAAAGACATAAATAACAATAAAAATATATATTTATAAAAAAAAGATTTTACTTGGGAGAGAGGAAAATAAGATTTATTATCTATTCACAGCTACAAGGTATGTCTATTTACAAACATATGTTTGTAATTTTGCCAACACAAGTGTGTGCACATGCAAGAATGTAACATTGTCATACTGTTTTAAGCCAGTACATCTGGGTGTGTGTTTATGGTCATGCAATTCCTTCTGTGATCAGAAGGTTTTTGAAAAATGCATGAAGGTTTAGATCATATGATCTGGTTGGACTGTCAGTGTTGCCACTACTTAATGATTCAGGTGAGCTGTTTCATCATCTGTTTATCATGGCTTCCAACTGCCCACTAGGAAATTGTGTTTTCTTCTTATGTCTAAAATTCTTTGAACAGTCTAAATACAGGTTTTGAAAAAAAAAAGTAGAGATTTTAAACTTTAACAGTGGATTTCCCAGACTTAAGGACCTGGGGTTGAAATGTAGGGTGACAGTCATAGTAATATCTTGGCTACTTACAAAGCATTTTTAACTGTCTGTTCCATTTGACTGATAGGGTCTTAAATCTTTTAAATTTATAATAATTAATCAACCTTTTTTTTATTTAAGAAACTGGATAGAACTTCACAATCTAGGGGAGTTCATAAAATGTCATTTAACATATTCCTCTAGTCTCCATGATTTTGTAAACTGGTATTTATGCTATCTTAATTAAATCCAGAGTAATTTCTCTAAAAGGATACCTCATAGGTGCAGCTGTGAATTTCCTATTGAAATCATCAGAAGGCTCATAATGTCTGGCTGTCTTTCCATTGGTGCCTTTAAGACTCATCAGTCAAATTAAGTGTTGTCAACTTAACCTATCCATTATAAAATTCCCCATCAAAATTGTGTCTAATGCTTTGAGTAATCATTGATCACTTCCTAGAATAGAATCATTGCTTCATTGGGGCTTCCAAAATGGTAATTTTCTGATTCTGCTAACCTTTATGCATTTATTAGCTGGAACTCTATTATGAAAATTTACCCTGTCAAAGTCCTTAAAAAAACATTTAATACAGAAAATGCAGAGTTGCTTTGAAGCCCATATTTACTCTCTGGGCTATCCTTGAAGATGCTGCTTTCCCACAGGTGTCATCTGACAGGTCAGGCCTGGCAGAAAGATGTGGGCAGAAGAGGTTCTCCTTGTTAGGAATCAAGAGTCTGTGCAGATTGAGCAGAATTCCCTTTGCAAGATGGAGTGAGAAAGCAGGGCCAAGTTATAGGGGAAGAAGGCTGGCACGTGAAGGTGGGTTTTCAGGTCCCAACCCAGGAGGTTAATGCAGGCCCAGAACTTGAGTGCAGTAGGGAAATAGAATAGGGGCCCAGGAATCGAGACCAGGAATACTGAGTGTAGTTGAAGGAAGGAGGAGGGAAATCAAGAGAGGGTCTAGGGTCTCAACCCAAGCCAAAAGGAAACTGAACCAAGTATGCGCTCCTTGACAGGGACAGAGAATGAAGAATAAATGTGGGGTTGAACCCTGGAGTGAGTGATCAGAAATATTGGTGAAGGACCAGGGTTTGGCTGGTAGAAGAATGGTGTGTCCCATCTGGCTTCCAAGGTTTGGCATCAGTCACTCTACATGGACCCTGACTGGGAAACTCCACTATCTTCCATGACAGAACAAAAAGGATCTGATTTCCAAAGGGACACGGCCCGAACAAGTGAGGCCAGTACTGACTTTCCATGGCCAACGCAGTCACCACTAGTTCAAACAGTGCTGCCCAATTTTGCCTGTGTCTGACCCGTCTTCTCATAGCCTCGTATATTCTCAAAAAGTGAAGTTGGAGGAATTCAGCTTCCATAGTCACACCCTCTGGTCCAGAATGACTAGGATGTGCTAATGCAACAAATTTTCAGGGTCTCTGTTCATCTCCTCAGCCCCTGACTTTTCTGCACTTGAGGGGTTGGAGAAAAACATACACACTATTATATTTAGGAATTGAGGAACTGCTAGAAACCAAACCACTCCAACCAATTAAATTAAAATTTCTTTTCTTCCTGCTGCATTACTTACACACAAGAGCAGGGAGAATTATTTTTAGATTTAAAAAATAGCAGTTTGCTGGTGCTTGCCATCCAATTTGTAACAGATTTCCAGAGATTAACACTTGCAAGGTTTTGGCCACGTTTAATCACAAAAGTAATTCTGTATTCCATCAATATGCTCAGCTTGAGGGATAAAAATAGCAATGCAATCTGGTTGGGTGAGTCTCGGCCACAGAGCTTTGCTTTCCCAGTTGCTGTTTTAATGTTGTTATGGAATTGCTGTCCTCCTTTAAGGGCATGTGTTTGCAAGGCAGTGTACGAGGGTGGTGCAGGATCTGATGTGTTAGATTCAGCCAGGCTCTCAGCATGCTAGAAACAAGATCTTTCCACAGAGCAAATGAAGAGAGTAATTGTGTTTGATTATCTGGGCAGATTTTACAGCTGAGAAAACTACATAATACATGCTTTAAAAAAACCACGTTTGATAAGGAGTATTTCAGTGGGTGAAAACTACTCCATGACAACCATTGGGGATCTGGTTTATCTTGTGGAGTGGCCTCTGATCAACTCCTAAGAAGGGAGAAACTCTAGTAGGAAGTGCATAGAATAGCACGTGTTGACTCCCGCCCTCACTCGTTTTTATTCTAGTATGGATCCAGTTGGTTAGATTTGCCAATAAGCTGTGGTGTCCTGCAGGAAGTAAATGTCACTACAGTTCATTTACAGGGGTCATCCTGTGAACATTTGATTCTGGATTCTAGAAATCCCAAGGGTCCTGCCTCTCCATATTCCTGCAGTGGATTTTCAAAGCATGAACAGAGTTCCTATAGTTATCTACAGAGAGAAAATGGGAGAATTCATCTCCCTTTTTGTGAGAAATTTCAACCCCTGCTGCTTTTGCAACATCTTTTTCTTTTTGTGGCACCTTAAATGATGAACATTAATGTGAATTCCTAAGTCACATTGCCTGACCTTTAAAGAGTCTCAGAAGCCTTTGAGCTACCAAGTTGGTAAAAATAGGTTTAACCCATTGTTTTCAAAATGTATTTGATTTTGCATACTTTCTTCGCCAGATAATTTTCATGAAATTCCTATAGAACATAATCTAGAAATGTCTATCCCCTCTATTTCATAAAGAAGAAAATTGAGACTCGGGTAGTCAAGTGACTTTGCTAAAATCAGTCTGTTAATATTATAGTTGAAACATGACAAGGTCTCACTTCTGTAGTTCCATAACCATATTGAAACCATGACCTGAGGTCTAGTCTCAGAGACAAGGCACATTTAGAACTCTACCCAAGAAGGAACTTTATGGTTTCCTTGTATGTCTTAAAGAAATCAAAGAGAACTTTAATGACAACATCAGGTGACCCATTCCTCATTTTCCCAACTCTGTAGAATACTAGACTCAGAAATTTTTGGTTACTCAAGACCTCACTGGCAAAGCAGAAGCAGAACACCAATCATATCCTAGTCCACAAAGCTTTAAATCTTCCCACTTCCCTTTTTACCAGCTCTTAATTGTGTATAGTGGTGCTACCTCTTTCTAGAAGTCCTCGCAATCCTCCTTTTACCTCTTTGGATTTCCCTAATATTTCTGCACTAACATCTGCTTTCTGATCCAACAGAAACAATTCCAGAAGAATTTGTCTAGCAAAGATAAACTCTCCTTAGGGGAAATAGTGGGGAAGGAAATTACAATAGTAATGGAAGGCTTCTTTCAGGGAGACTGCACGAACTAGGAAGTCAAGGACAACTCTCATGGTTATAAAGCCATGCCTTCCTGCCTCCTGGCCTTTCTTCCCTTTTTCTGTATGTGTCTCTTAACCTTGTGTGTTATAAATGAAGTCCTTATTGCTCATTTTCAACCTATCCTGCAGGGAGCAGATTCTGCACCTGGTAATTCCATTCACCTCACAACCAGTGACACATCAGGAACGGCAGTCATTTATGACAACACACCTTTCTGAGATGGAATGTCAAAAATGACACTGATAGTAACAACTTACATAGGCAAGAGTTGACAGAATATCTGCTCAACTCAGGTTCTAAATGTACCACTCGCTGCTATCTTCTCTCTCCCTATGTTTTATTTCACAACTACTTCAGGGAGACCAGAAGTATGAGGATAAATGTGATAACTTCTGGATGAGAGTGACCATTTCATCCTTTTCTGTGTTGAGTACCCAGAACCCTGCCCTTTGTGTGTGGTTTTGAGGATATCCTCCAAGATCTCTAGCCTTTATAATCAGTGGGGCATGTTTATGTTTATTTATTTATATATGCAAGAGCTACGGTGTAGGCCAGAAGTGTGGGGAAGCGTGAGAGGATTCACCAGAGACAGAGTAGGGAGCAGAACAGGCAGATATACTGAAATACACTGTTGAAGGAAGCAGCGGGCAAGTCAGGAGAGGTCTGATGCACCATGTGGGAAGGTCCCTGGCTGGGGATCTTGTGCTGACACTTAACTCGTTGCGCCACCTGGGAGGCCCATGTTTATGTTCTTTCATAGGTACCATATGATAAGAAAGAGCTTTGGGGAAACCGGTATTCATTCCTGTCTTTCTCCACCCTTCCTGCCCCATCATTGTGATCTTCCAGCCTGTCTCCTATTCCTGATTCTAAACGTATCTCTACATATCTCTTGCATCTGAAAACAGAGCTCATCTTCTCTCTTCTCCCTTGGTAAGTCCCCAAACCTAGTTTGCTCTTACTGTCAGCCTCTATTTACTTCCAGCTCCTTTGGTTACTACTTTGCCTCAACAAGCTCCTAGAGTTGAGTCTTTATCCTGGCAGTACTCTCTCTGGCGCTGACAGAGTTCATCTCAAGGGCAGGAATAGAAGACATATCTGGAGTCTGGAGTCCAGAAATAATCTTACTTTCCTAAACTCCAAAGAATATTCCTTCGTGCTTGTGGAAGGAGTCAAAGAACTGTTAGGCTGTTTCTTGTGATGTCTGGGTTGATGGCTTAAAGGTATTTGGTGATTAAAGGTCCCCAAGCCAAGGACTCGGGTGGCCCGAGTATCACACTGCCTCCTGAGGACTTCATGTGAGGAAATCCAAGAGGACAATTTGGCCACACAAGAATTTCTTCTCTTCCCCATTTTTAATGCACCGCTTGATGTGAAATATCAGATATAGTAAATAAACGTGACAATATTCAGTGAAGAGAAAATCAGCCTTAAAGAACCCCAGCATAAAAAAAACCCTGCACCATACAGCATTTTCTCCAAAAGAACCAGTCTGTGTGATTCTGATCAGAGATTTTTATTGAAGACATTTCTGATTTGTTATTTTAATGGGTTTTCTGAAATCAGATGTGATGCTCATTATTCTTGCATGGTGGTTTTTAGTCTTGCATTTCTCAAACAAACAAGGGAGCGAGGGGACCTGGGGACACTAGTCATTCCATAACCCTCACACCATGACAACACAGCTTTCAATTCCAGCATGGAAATGGTGGCAAAAATACAGCACCCAGGCCTGATGGAGGGTTCTCTTGGTCATGGTCTAAATACTAAAACAAAGCCTGTCGATATTTATATTAATTCTGCACCAACAGATTGTGTCTTCAGCTAAAGCATAGAACAGGGGTCCAAAGTGGATGTGAGTTAGCAGAGAAAGCATGTGAAAGGATGTGAAAAACAACAGAACCAGACGTCCAGAGGATTGTCTTTCCTTTTTTATTTTTTCCTTCTTCATTCAATAATTTCCATTTATAAATTGAAAGAACACCTCTGGTTTGGGGAGGGGGGTGGTGGTGTGTGAGTATTGTCCAAGATGTGATCTCCATTATATTGGTTCCCCACCCCCACCTTTCATTGACTTTTCAATCTCTACTTTGTCCCTGTGATCACATGTGCTCAATCCTCTCCTGATCTGGCCAGTCACTGCAGAAGAGATTTCTGGTTAGCATATGAATTAGACTAGGAGCAAGCATCTAAAGAAGCATCTGGGGTCTGAAAGAAGATCTTGACAAATTGGTGTGGAACATCCATAACAGTAAGGCCTGTGAGTTTGGAGAATAAGTTCAGCTAAACAAAGGAAATCAAAGAATTCTGGTCATTTGTGAATAGTCCCTTCCTGTTGTCAGTACAGCCATGCTACTTACCTTCTTTCCTCCTTCCTCCTTCCTGTCTGCCCCAACAAGTTGTCCTTACACATTTCCACCAAATAGTTGTGTGTTTATCCACACCTCTGAAGCATAGCCCAGTCATGCAGCTATACTTGTGAATATCTTATTTATCCACAATGAAGAAGGGAGAACAGAATGAGGAAAAAGAATATAACTGCTCTGAAGTTGTGAGGGCGTGTTTCAAACAGCCACAGAGACCCACACTCACTCCCCTGTGCTGTCCTTTGCTAGCTGTGTGATTACCCTCCTGATCACCTTTGAACCCTGGTTGCCCCGTTTTGCAAAATGGACTTAAGAACACCTAGGTTTCAGGATTGTAGAGCTAGTGTGTAAGTTCTTAGCTCACAGGTGAAGTTGAGAAAGTCACCACTAATTTTTTATGTGAGTTATAATACAATTTGAAATTCTGCTTTTCTCACATACTATAATATTAGCATTTCTTCATATACTTCAAAACTCTTTGTAAGCAACACTTTAAATGTTAGAGAGTAGTCCATTAAATGGATATGTGTAATTATGTAATTGCTTCTCTGTTATTGGACCATAAAGTTGATTTTTTTCTTCTATTATAAAGGTTGTTACTGTAAACATTGTAAAGATAAATCCTAATTTGCATTTAGGTGTGCTATGCAAAGGCTTTTTCCCCTAGACATGGAATTACTATGTCAAAGAATATGGATACCTGTAAACATCTTGATATATATTATATATAGATATATATACTGCCAAATCACACTCCCAAACTCCTCCCTGTCATGTGTATGGTCTGTCTCTCTATTGGCAGTCAGTAAACACCACAATTGCCTAATCAAAAATCATTATTTTCCCTGTTGATAGAGCCTGTTTGTTCAGCTGAACATACTTCCTCTGGGAATAAATCTGGGTTAGTCTAAGCTGATAGGGACAATATCATTTCTCCTGCTGGTAATTGGTTAGCAGTGGGCATGTGGTTCAGTGCTGGCTGATGTGGTAATATGTGACGTTTACTGGGTAAATTTTTTTTATCCTTAAGAGACAAGAGAGAAACCTTTTCCCTTTCTCTGACTGGACATTGTTATGTCTGCATGTAACACCTTGAACTATGCGAGCTTAAGGACAAAACTGTGAAGAATGGGAGCTTGATGATGCTGTTGAACCCCTGAATTAATCAATGCAGGAGCCATTCTTCCCTAGAGCTTCTTTTCATATGAAATAATACATTATTCATGTTGTTTAAGAGGTTTGATTGGTTATTCCACTACTGCAGCCTAAAGCATTCCAACTAGAACACCAGCATTATAATTACTAAAAACCTTTCCCAAATTCACACACAAAAGCATCTTAATTTTTGTTGAAATTGCCATTTTTTAAATTATTGATGAGATCCTATGTTTATTATTCATATGTTTGTTAATAATATGCTTTGCCTTTTTCTAGATTATGTGGAAATATTTTTTTAAAGGTCATTGCCTATTCATAGGTCATTTGCAGGCTGACTGAGGGTGTGGCATAGAGGGAAGGTGATGTTAGGTCTCAGCCTAAGAAATCCAAGAAGGTCTGCTGCTCCTTTTCATACAAATACCCCAACTTGCAAAGTGTCTTCAATCCAATTAGATGGGCTTATATCCCAAATATGGTAATGATGGAAGTCAATCTTGCAGGACTGTGTATTTATAGAAAACTAGACCTTGGGGAGGACTATCTCTCAACAAGGAGACAGGTGGGCCTCCCTGGTGGTACAGTGGGTTAAGTCTCAGCATGATGAAGCTATCAGCAGCCACTGCAGCACGAGTTCGATCCCCAGCCAGGGAGCTCCCCACATGGCGCAGCAGACGTCTCCTGTCTCGCCCGCTGCTCCCCTCAGCAGTGTACTTCAGTAGATCTGCCTGTTCTGCTCCCCACTCTGTCTCTGGTGAATCCTCTCATCACCCCCACACCTCTGGCCTACACCCCAGTTCTTGTATGCATAAATAAATAAATCTTTAAAAAAAAAACAAAAACAAGGAGACAGGAAATCTGGTGGGTAAAAGAAAAATGAGACTGTGGAAGTGAAGGAAAGCTTGAGAGAAATGTGTGCTCACTGAGGGCCTCTGGGAGGAGCATAACACAGCTGTGTTTTCCCCTGTTGGGTCCTGATTTTCCCATTTTCAAGTCACCAAGTTCCCCCTGCCCCATTAGGCTTACCTACGTTTCTGCTTTAGCATAAGAACATTTTCATTAGATTTTCTGGATAGAGAAATGTTTTCAATTATTCTGGTTTTGAAATAAACTTTGAACACAAGTATTGGATCAAGAGGCTCTTACTCATTTCCCAGAAAAAAGGAACATATGAAAATGATTCACACTCTCCTTTTATTAGCACATTAGCATCACAGAGTACTGAGTCATCAGGTTTAAGGTACTGTATAATGGTCAGATAATTAGAAATTTAAATGCCTAGGTTTAATAGGAGGTTTTCAATATTATGTATAGTTGGTGAATGGAAAGCCGGCTGAGAAATGCACCCAATGAAATCTTGCCAATGAAGGAATGTATAATACATGGGTAAGGTTGTTTTATAAGACTTACTGACTTTCTGGTCAAGGTTCTTGTTGCGTCCATCAAAGTCTTGTTCTAAACCGTCATAAATACACAGATCAATAGTTAATGGTACTGTTAGCCAAGTTTAAAGCCAAATAATTCTGATCCCAAGACAACTCAATTTTATTCATTTGTTATTTGGGGGTACTTTGGTAGACAACTTGATGTTTGTTCAGTCAATATGTGTATGCCAAGGTCCTCAGTCTAACCTCATTCTATTAAGCCCACAAAAACTATCTGCAGAATGTGGCTCATGGACCCACAGCTCTCCTCTCCCTTGTTTTTGTAGAGAACTTTGGCTGAGTTTCTTCATTAGTGGCCTCTTGCAGGATTAGATATGATCATATGTGGTAAGATCCTTAAAATCCTGACCAAATCAAAAAGTACACTCCTTACTAACATTGGGAGCATGACATGAGTGAGAGAAAAAAGAATGTATCTTAAAAGACGAGGTTGTGTGATGTCTGTGGTCCTGTGGCCTGTGTAGGGATTGCTTGGGGCATTTACGCCACATCTCATTGCCTGTTGCCTGTGTCCACTACATGGTAGTTTTAAAAATAATATTGTTCTTGCTTTAATGTGAATTCTATTGGAAAGAAGAGAATAAAGGAAAAAATTAGACCATGTGTGTCTATGACTTCCTTTTCTTTATATGAAAAATTATAAAATAAACAGGATCAAACATAGCACTTTCTTTGCTCACCCAAAGAGAGCTTCCACTCAGCCCTGGGTTATAAAATTCTCTGGCTTAAAGGGATTAGATAATGAATTAGACTCAAGTGGGGCAGATGTAGCAGAAGGAGGCCTTAAGACTAACTTTAATGGAGGGCTCAGATTTGGCTGAATTTGTTTCTATTTGTCAGGAAGGATAATTTCTTACTATGGGGTTCAATAGTGCTTTTCTAGGTATGCAAACTCCACATGAGTGGTCATTAACTTTTCCCTCTCTAATAAAGCTCTAGGTGAACAATTTCAGTGTTGCTGCCCGATTTAGCTATAATCCAGTGAATTCTTTAAGACGAGCCTGCTGCCCGCCTAGTCCTGATTAGAGCCTGGCATCTAGCAGGACAGAGCCTTCAAGGCATTGGCTTTTGTGGCCTGAGGCTTCTCGCCTCTCCAGCCCCAAATCACAGGAGTTTGCCTTTGGCATCAAATCCCCACAGCCAATGTAGTACCTACCTCAGCCCCAGATCCCTACTGCAGACCCACTGTGTCAGAATCTCTGCAAACAGGGCCCAGGAATGTAAATTTTGGGCTAGAGCCTCAGTGATTCTTATACTCACCCAGGTGTTTATCCTCAAAGGTACATATGCTACATAAATGAAGGGTCTAGATTTTGCTATCATTTTGGTTCAAACATATAGTTTTCAGCTTAAAGCTATAGATTATAATCATTGTTTGCAAGTGTTGGATGAACAGTCCCATTTTTTACACATTTTTTGTGCCTATTGTTACTCTCCTTTCACAAGGACAATAATTTATGATGATTAGAAAATGGTCCTTAATTCAGGAATTATTTAAGCTACACTAAAAACTCCTTATTTAGAACTTTTGTGGAAGACAACTTCTAAAAGCTTACCCAACTCAAAAGAGGGGTCCTTTAAGCGCAGGCAAAATCTGATTCAAGTCTCCCCACACTATCAGCTGGGAAGATACAGTTTCTTGGTCAACATCTCTTGTAATCCTGTTTCTGCTCCAGCTTTATCCTTGGTTGATTTGTCATTTGTAAAAGCTACAGATTGGAAGACACCCCAACATTCTGCTCTTCTCTTGCCCCCACCCACCTTACCCCTCAACATTCCCAGCTAGTTCCAGTGCCCAAGGTCAGCTTACTGACAGCTGCCTCTCCCACTTCCTATGATAAACAATAAGTTTTCCAGCTCTGACTTAACCCTGTGAACTCCAGTGGAACTTAACCCAGGCTTTTCTTTGACCGTCTTACTCTGTGGATTAATTTTCTGGTGAAACCTAATGTCTTGGAATACCTCAACCAGCATATTTGTATTTTTTAAATTATAATCATATTTAAACTGTTCTTTTTAGCTGAAGTCAATTTTATTTTTTAGAATGAGCTGGTCTGTCTGGGCCTCCCTGGTGGTGCAAGGGGTTAAGTCTCAGCGCTGTCAAGCTATTGGCAACTACTACGGCATGAGTTTGATCCCCAGCCAGGGAGCTAACCCACATGGCACAGCAGACCTCTCCTGTCTCGTCCACTGCTCCCCTCAGCAGTGTATTTCTGTAAGATCTGCCTGTTCTGCTTCCCACTCTATCTATGGTAAATCCTCTCACCACTCTCCACCTTTGGCCTACACCCCAGTTCTTGTATGCATAAATAAATAAAAATAAATCTTTTTTTTTTAATTTTTTTTAAGATTTATTTATACATACAAGCTGGGGTACAGGCCAGAGGCGGCGAGAGGGTTCACCAGAGCCAGAGCGGGGAGCAGAACAGGCAGGTCAGAGATACACTGCTGAGGGGAGCAGCGGGTGAGGCAGGAGAGGTCTGCCGTGCCATATGGGAATCTCCCCGGCTGGGCGTCGAACTTGCGTCGCAGCTGCCGACAGCTCCACAGCGCAGCGCTTAATCGCTGCACCACCCGGGAGGCCCCATAAATCTTTTTAAAAAAAGGAATGAGCTGGTCTGTACTGACTAGAGTGACAGCATAATTCATTATTCAAATCTGGATATTATTAAAAGTGAAAGGAGGTAATAACCAGATACCAGATTCAATGAGGATGTACAATAGTTTTATTAAAGAGGCAAATAATAATCTCCAAGGTCCTTGTAATCATGTCCTTTAAACTTGCTGATGGGAGGGGGTCAGAGGATAGTCAGAGCACAGTAAACTTAGAAAAGTGGAGAAATGGAAAGAAAAAGGAATGGAGAAGAGGGAACATGGAAGGAGACAAGAGAAGGACTGAACTTATTTTAGTATGAAATTTGATTAATAAAGTCACAGTCTCTAAAATACTCTCACTGGGCCCTCTGAGTAAGACCAGAGACGGGACCAAAATAATTAATGTAAGATCATCTGAGCGACTCCACAGTGAATCCAGCTGCTACGTTCTTAGGCCAAATTGTTTGATTTCATTCTAGTGTACATTACTAGAATGTGTACATTGTGTGTTGTGTCACACGCGCGCACACACACACACACACACACACATTTTTATTTCCTGGGTAAAATGTAGGGCTCAACCTGCAGGCAAATAGGCCTCTTTTAATTTTTTGTGAGGCAATACTGGTTTATGAAGTTGTTTTGTGTTTTAGAGGTGTAGTATCTCCCCCTTCAGTTGTTGTTACCACACCACACCCACCACCAGAGTACCCATAGTCCACTACCATATTCCATTGTGCTCCTTCCCCTCTTTATTCTTTCTCCTTCCCTCCGGTATCTCCAGTTCAGATTATCAGATTTTTAGAGCTTGCTATTAATTTGGCTTTATCGGACCCTTATTTTGTTTCTCTATATTCCACATAGAAATCACACCATCCTCTATTTGTCTTTCTCCTTCTGACTTGTTTTGCTTAGCATAATCCCCTCCTGTTCTATCCATGTTGTGGAAAATGGCAAGAGTTTATCTTTTTCGATAACTGAGTAATATTCTATTGTGTAAATATAACACATCTTCCTGATCCACTCATCTGTTTTGGGGTACATAGGTCGTTTCCACATCTTGGTTATTGTAAATAGTGTTGCAGTGAACATAGCATGCACGTTTCCCTTCAAATTAGTGTTTTTTTATTCTCTGGGTAGATACTGCTGGGGTATTCTGCTGGGGTAATTCTCTGGGTAGAATTGCTGGGTCATTTGGCAGATCCATATGACTTAGATTTAAGTAAATTTTTAGTATTTTGAGAAACTTCTGTACTGTTCTCTAGTCCAAATTCCCACCAATGGTGTAAGAAGATTCTTTTTTCTCCACACCTTCACCATCACTTGTTGTCTTTGGTCTTTTTGATAGGGGTGTGAGGTGGTAGCTCATTGTGGTCTTGATGTATATGTCCCAAATGATAAGTTGTGATAAACATTTTTTCATGTGCCTGTTGGCCATCTGCATGGCTTCTTTGGAGAAGTGCCTATTTAGCTCTTCTGCCCATTTTTTGATAGGGCTATTTGTTTTCTTTTTGTTGAGTTGTGTGAATTCTTTGGAGATCTTGGATAGCAGCCCCTTGTCAGATGTATGGTGTGCAAATGTTTTCTCCCTTTCAGTAGGGTGTCTTTTTGTCTTAACAGCAGTTTCTTTCACTGTACAGAGGTTTTTCATTTGATGTAGTCCCATATGGGTAATCTTAGCAAAGGACTGCCCTGGGGAACAGAGAAGCATGTATGTGGGTGGAATATCTAACTGAATAGTGGGTTTTTTTTTAATTTCCCCTTCAGCTTGTCATCCTTCTCCCAATGAGTTAGTGTCACTGTCTCAGGGTAGGAATGACTTCACAGAAAGCCAATAACTCATAGAGTCAATTATTAGCTTTTCAGTTTTTAATGTTGTGGCCTTAAGAGAACAGGAAGAACTGAAATATGTATAACAGATGTGGGAGAAAAAAATGAAGAGTAATCACTAAGCAGCTTCTCTAATCCACACTGCTCCTCCAGTCTAGGATAAAGTGCCACACCCCCTTTCACCAACCAGGAAATCTAGAGAGGAGCTTAGAGGTGATGAGTCCTTGAGTGAGAAGACCTGCTCTCTTATCCCTTCCTGTCATGAAGCAGAGAGAATGTTCTGCAACAGAAAGTCTAGATAGATTTGGGGATGATGGTATAGAGGAAACCCAGGTTTACTTTCTCCAGTAGACTCTGGGAAGGAAGAAGACCCCAGTTAAGTATGGCAGTCTGTTCTCTCCTGCAAACAACCTTTGAAAAAGCCTCAGGGTAAACCTGTGAATAGAAGAGGTGGGGAGAGAATCATGGGAACATGGAATGATTCTTTTGTACCTGAGAGTGCCACAAATGTGACAAATGGCTGTGGATGGCCTCCACAAGTTTTCTATAACCCCGGGCGGCCTGGAAGCATCAAAATTACCCAAGAGTAACTGCCCAAGAGTAACCTGAGAGGTAACTGATCTAGCACTATATCCAAAGTCACTGTGAAATGCCCAAGTGAGGGGTGATGTAGTGAGGACGCGCAAGTAAGTGTCCACATCCTGTCTAAGAAGTTTTGCTAGTGAAGAGTGATGTCTGCTCATGTGAGATGCTCCCCACATCCCTAACCTACCGTGGGCATTATGTAAGCCTCTATCTTGGGGACAATCCCAGAGAAAGGGCTGGAATCTTTGATTAGTTAGTTCCTACTGACTGCAAGAAAGGGGGTTCATTTTAAGTATTAAGTTATAGAAAATAAGTTTGCCTTGCCCAAAACTGTTTGTTAACTGAAATTTACATGCTGCGTATCTGCAGAACTGCCCCTCATCCAATGTCCTTCCTTGTCCAAGTCCAGGCAGGAACCCACATCAGAGTGGCAGGTACCCTCCTGTTTTCCCTAATCCTTTTCCACATTGCACTGACTCTGTGAATTAATTGCTTTGTGTTGATTTTATTGCTATATCTGCCAGGGAAAATTTCTCAAGTTTTTCATTGTGTATTTTATGTGCCATTTCCCCCCAGGAAACCACCATCTGCTCCGAAGTCAGTATAATTGCATCACCTCTGTGTTCCTTTCATTTGAGGCTTGACCTGAGGTGATGCAGACTTCTAATATCTCCATGAGGCTAAAGGAAGTGTTTTTAATCTAATGAGTCATGACCGACACATGGGGGCAAATGACTTTAAATAGGATTACCTAGAGTGAGGTGTGGAGGGGCCTCCAGCTTTCTTGGTTTGCAAAACTGGAATATGAAAAAATATATAAAAGAGTAAAGAGAAGTTTCTACTGCCCTTTGAGAGAGCTCTACTCCCTTTTATGCTCTTAGAAGTCTGCATTTAGACATACGGTTCACCTCATTCAGTAAAAGTTCGGTAGATTAGCATTAATTTAACTTCATAATGAAGTAGCAGGTGAGATTTTTTAAAATCCAAGTGGTTGTGTGAGCTAAAATATAACTCACTTTACTTTTCTATGCCTTTACAAGCTTATTGTATTTAGGTCCCTGTCCCTCTTTCTCCGTGAACAGTGTAAGTTGGGGAGGCAGGGCTTCTTGGGGTGGGGAGTGGTTTGTCTTCAGTACTGCGTGGTGTTCCTGAGATGGAGCTTGTACCATGTGATGTTCTGCTCTTGTACCCCTTCAGTTGCTCACTTGAATTCTTTTATCACATCCGTGCACTCTGAGTACCCCTCTTCCCAAATGCAAGGATCTAGTGCTCCCCCCATCATCCCTTTGATGCTCTGGTGGAGCCACACAAACTCCTGAGAGTCCAAAGGCCATGGAGGTTCTTTTTGATTTCCGTCTTCTTCCTACACTATGCTGCCTGGACCCATCTTTGGGTACCATGTTCTTAAAAATTGAGTGTGTACCAGGACTTTGCTATGGGTAATGACAAAGCATCTTCCCTCGAGTCTGTGGTCTCTGTTGTAAGCTCAAACCATATATTTAGAAATTCAAAAATAGATAATTGACTTTCCTGTTCTTTCCCATTCTTCTCCATCTCTGGGACCAGTGAATCTTGCGTCTGATCCAAAGTAAAGGTGCTCCTGATCAAAATGAATGCCGCTGACTTAGGCAACAGGGGAGTGGGGAAGTCATTGCAATGAGAAGCAGAATGGGGGAACTTGGGTCAGCTTGATAAATGTTACCCCACCCCGTCTCCCAGGTACTATCCTTTATTATGCACATTTGAATCATCTCTCCCATCCTAGGCCTCATGGTGGTGAGGTCCGTTTTTTTCACAGACCTTATTTCTGTGCTCTTGTTCTTTTGACATTTTTCATGTTCTACATGCCTTAGACCTGTGCTTCTGTTGGAGAGCTGCCTCTCCTCCGCGTGCTGGGCTAGCCAGGGATGCTGCCTGGAGGAAAAGGAATGGGCACCTGCTGTTTTGGCACTCTGCCTTCCTCTCTCATCGCCCTCCCTTTCTCCTTCCCTTCCTAATGCGGGTATCAACTTTCACAGAGGCAGCTGTTACCAGAGGTGACAGTGGCCAATCCAGCAAGGGCCCGGGGAAGACTGGTAGAGGCTGTCAGCCTTCATGCCAAATATCACAGAACGCTATTTTCTGTAGGGGAATTGCTTTCCTGACTGCTACCAATTCTCTTCTTTAAGTTTTTTAGGGGGGTTGAAATTTGATTTTAAAATGTTTTCTGTGTTTGAAAAACAGCTTGTCATCATGTGTGGAAGGCAGAGTTATTTTGCTAACAACACAACTCTGAAGAGGAAATGTGATTATCAGAGTCCACCTCAATGGAGGCCTTTAGGAATGCTCTCATTCAAAAATGAAGTTTATGCCTAGCAGGCTTTCCAAAGGCACATTTACAGACAGCTCTTGTTTCCATAAGGAAAGTCCTTTTATTATGCAACTCCCTTAATAGTAGTGTAGATCTGACTAGTATTCTTTTTCAAAACAGACTACTCTGTGGGTTCAGAAATGTGTGTGTGTGTGTGTGTGTGTTTAATGTTCATTTGTGCTCTCAAATATTCATGCTATCTCACATACTAGGCTGGAGTCACTTGTCAAGCAGTGTAATTTTAGCTGAAAAAAAATTGTATGACTTAAAAGTGAATCATAAATGATTCCTATAACCACTGAGTTGAGCATCTCTTCCAGGTGAAAGGCACAGGGAAGACGTGATGACTAAGACCATCTTTGTGTGTAAGAACTTTGTAATCAATTGGGTGAAACAAGCGTTGAAGCAAAGCACCAGCATACAAGACGGAGTGAGACACATGGGGAGAGGAGATACCAACAAAAGCCAGAGATACATGAAGGAAGAAGAATAGATTATGGGAGGGAATCTAAAATACTTTTTGGAGCAGAAGACCTTGAGAGAGAAGGAGGATTTAGGCTGAAGAAGAACTTGCAGGCCTATTCAAAACCATTCCATAGAGTCCTGTGTCCATTGCTGGTTGTTGTGTGAATTCCAAACTCTTTTTTGGACATGCAAGACTTCTTCCCCTGCCTCAACCTAACTACCCTGTTATGTCACTAACTGAGGACCTAATACTTAGGGCAAGTGTCTTCTAGTTTGCCACAGCTCCTTCCCTTCCTTATTTTGCTACATGGGGCCATGTTCCACTATTTATTGTGTTATAAGCCTGGTTCCAAGAAGCATTTGAGTTTGGCATTCATTGTTCAATAAAAATCTCAAGTTTCAGCTCAGGAGTCTACCTGCTCTTCTCTATATAAGTATTGCCTCAAATCTTTCCATCTTCCCACTTTTGCTCAAGTTGTTCCTTTTGTCTGAACTGATTTTATGCTTCTATCCCCTCATTATACTTATTTCAGTCTTCTCCATCCTTTAAGATCTAGCATGCAGACCACCTCCACATGAAGACTCTATTCATCAGTTGAGTTTCTCTTCCTTTTCTTTAGACAAATAGAATATATGGTGTTCCCTGGGAATTAGCACCATTTTTGTATCAGTCATATACTGAACAGTAGTTGTGTGTCAATCACATTTTCAGAGGTAGGGCACTCAGGTGAGCTATATGTCGGCTTTGTTCAGAGATCTTTCAGGACTGAAGAAAGGCAGACAAGAAAACCAGCAATTAGAATTTATGTAAGAGGTGCTTTGAAGGAGATTTGCACAAGATGCTAAGAGTCTTCATGTGGGCAAGGCTGGTGGGGGGATGTTGCTTCTTGAGAGGTGAGGCACTTTAGTGAGTCTTGAAGAAAAATAAGGATTTCAGTAGGAAGCAATAGGGACTGGGGAGTAGGAAGAGCATGCAGATGAGGGAGAAGCTTAATCTACAGTCAGGAGAGTGGAGGACAAGCAAGCAGCTTTGCATGCATGCGTTTGGACGGTGAAGTTGGACAGGTGGGAGCCACTACTTTGTGCAGTAGCTAGGTTTGTGTGAGCCTTATCACCCTTATTTGATTATTAACTCATTGGAGGCAGAAGAACTTGGAGGCAGAAGGAAAGCACATGAAACGTCAAACTAAAGACCACACTTTTACTAGAGTTTCTGCCCTTTATCAGAATTTATGACATTTATGTTAAGGAGTGTCTGCTTAGAAAGCTGTGTGAACTTGGGCAAATTACTCAGTAACTCTGTGCTTTAGCTCTCTCACTGTTAAAACACTATTGACCACACCACAGAGCACCGAGAGCAATGGTGATGATAAGACGCTAACGACCATGATCATGGAAACCAACTACGAGCATGGCTGATGGACCAATGGAAACAGACACTCACTGTAAAAACCTACAAAAGCAAACAAAGTGTGCTGGCTAATGATCAGCCATGGCTGTGACGAATAACCTTTGTGAACTGCCTGGAACAGCGCCTGGCATAGAGTAAGCACTTAATAAGGGTTAATTGCCAGAACCATGTCCTAGGTACTGGCCTCTTTTCTATCTCATTTTATTCCTGTAACAGTTCTTTGAAACAGATGCTGTTCTTTCAATATTTAACAGTTGAGGAAAATGAGGTTGAGAGATGTTAAGAGATGTGTCCAACGTCATAAAGCTAAGAGGGGTCAAAGCTGAGATCTGAAACTCCAAGTATTGTGTTTCATCCCAATGACATAAATTTTAGGGTCAATTACAAAATGAAAATTATTAAGAATTTTGAGAAGACAGCAGCAGAACATTGAACCAAATGTGAGGCTCTTCTAAATGTTGGATCCTTTTTAGTATGGGGTCCTTCTAATCTTGGGGCCCTGTGCAACATTACCAGTTGTGCTTCTGTAAAGCAAGCCCTGATTGTGTTCTTTCCAAAATACCTGGGTGTGCTGGAGAGAGAGCCAGAGTGAAGGAAAACCTGAGCATTAGCCTCAGGAATGAAAGGGTAAATACAAGGCAAATGTATATCCCCCTGATGGTCCATAAATGCCATTGTAATGTATTAATAGCTTCTAATGAGTGCAGAGGTCATTACTAAAATAAAGAATTCAAGAACTAGAGAAAAGAAAAGGCCACCCATGATCTGCTGGAATATAGAATGCCAATGGACTTAATGCCGTAGTGTGAGTTTATTGAATTGTCCTGGTTTTTCCATATTCCAGGGAGTATAATTATGGTCTGAGTTAAATACCACTAAAGGCCTTAATATATCACACTTATTTTAATTAGAACTCAGCCACTTCTCGAAATCATGAGATTTAACACAGACAAATGTCTCCCAATTACTAACCACATTAGCTGATACTTTGGAAAATCCTGCTCAGCAATGAAACAATTTCAACTTTGCCCAAGAAAGAAGGGAGTGAAAGTAAGTATGGAAAGTCTGTGGAGCTGGGACGTGGGCCCTCTCTTAGTTGCCCTTCTCAGTGTCCCTCCCTGAGCTTGCCGGGGAGCAATCTCCCCTGTGCTGTAGAGCCCCACTCCTAAGGAGAATTACTTTTCTGCCAACTCCTGTCACTTTCAGATATTCAGATGTTGAATCCATTCCCCGGTGTATTCACCTTTATCTGATGATGCTCAAACTCTTCAAATAGCGTCTTTGTTTAACAAGTGGGAAGCTGAGGCACTGGCGATACCCCCTGAAGTGTCCTATAGTGCAGGTTTTAAGCACCGTTTCACTCCCTCATAGACTAAATTTTCATCAGTTCTGTGGTGAGGACTGAATCAATAGATCAACAAGCACTTATTTGACATCTACTCAATTTCCGTTTGAAGTGGAGCAGAGATAATAGAAAGAATCGCCAGAGGAAGGAAGGGATTCCTGAGCTGTAAACTCTCAGGTCCTGGGGTTGGTGTGGGGGTGAAGGCCTCTGATGCATTATCTAGAGGTCCGTGCTTCCCCATGGGACACTAAAGAACCCTAAGGAACTCGCCCTCAGGTAGAAGGCCATTGAAGCTGTGGGGTGATGATAGTGAGATATGGAGAGTTTGACCCCAGGCAGTTATCCATAGGACCTCCAGATTAAACTCTTTAATATAATTATGGATAAGTCACAATATACTTCTACCTTTTTGGGATTTGTTTACATATATCTTGTTCCTGTATTCCTCCACTTGCATTTCTTTTTTGTTAAGTATTTTGTAGTGTACCATTGTAATGTCCTTGCTTTCAATACATTTTTAAAGTTAATTTCTTAGGGGTTGCCCTGGAAATAATAATAAACACCTTCAGTTAAAACAAACCAGATTATTTCCAATTTAAAAATATGAGTTTACAAAAATATACCAATCAAATAATCAAGGGTGTACAAAAACTCGTGCTTGTTCTTATATAGCTCTACCCTGAACTTCCTCCTTTGTGTCTATTACTGTCACACAAATTATACACCATAAGCCCATCAGTGCATTATTTTTTTAATATATGTGTATGTGTGTATATATATATATATATATATATATATGTATGCTACATCGTTGTTCATTTTTGTACAATGTTAGATTTCTCCTCTCAGGTGTAGTCCCTGTAAAATTTCTACCAAGTCACCCGTGAACCATCACCATAGTCCCTTGTGCTCTTCCCTTCCCTGTCTTAATCCCTCTTCCTTCCCCTTCCCTGCTGAATGTCTCTGGATTTATAGCTGACTGCTAGTCTTGTCTTTTTTTTTCCCCCTGATTCCTTATTTTGTTCCCCTGTATTCCTCCTATCAGTGAAACCATGTGATATTTTTCTTTTTCCTTCTACCAGTGCATTCTTAAGGTTATAGCTTTATGTGGTTGTCTTTAAAATCATACAGTAGAATACATCTAAACCATGTACTGTGTAATAAATCAATGTTATCTCAATTAAAGCCATCATAAAGTAAAATAAAATCAGATAGAAGTACTACTAGCAAAACCACATTTAAACTATTAATAGCTATTCAATTTACCTATGTAGTTACCTTTACTAATATTCTTTATCTCTTCATTTAAATTTGTTCTACCATTAGTGTTCTTTCATCTTAGCCTGAAAGACTCCCTTTAGTATTTTTGATAGCACCAAGCTGCTTGCAAATTTTCCCTAAGTGTTATGTCAGAATGTCTTAATTTCGCCTTCATTTTTTGAAGCATAGTTTTTCTGGATATATGATTCATGGTTAACAGTCCTTTTTTAACCTCTTTGAACCTGTCTTTCCACTGTCTCCATTTCTGAGTTAGTGTTAATCTTGTTGAGGGTACCATGATTGTAACAAGTTATTTTCTCATACTGCTTTCAAATTCCCTTTGTCTTTAACTTTTGAAAGTTTGACATATCTGTTTGTTGATTACTATTTTTTCTATCCTAGTTAAAATGTTTGAACTTTTTGGATATATAAATTTTTTTTTATTAAATTTGGGAGATTTCAAACCTTTATTTCTTAAAATAGTCTTTCCCTTGCTCCTTTCCTCTGGTTCTCTAATTATACGTATTTTGGTAGGCTTATTGCTGTCCCACAGGTCTCTTAGATTCTGTTCATTTTTCTTAATTTTTGTTGTTCCTCAGACTGTATAATCTCTATTGACTAAGCAAGTTCATGCATCCCTTCCTCTGCTGTTTTAAGTCTTTCAAACCCTAATTTTGGTAAAGTTTTCATTTCAGTAATATTTTTCAACTCCAGAATTTCTATTTAGTTCTTTTTCTAGAATTTCTGCCTCCTTACTAAGTTCTCTCTATTCAACATTATTTTCATACCTTTAATTTCTTAGTAATGGCTTCTTTTTAGTTTCTTGAATGTACCATAATAACTGATGTATAAATTCTTTATAAAATAAGTCTAACATCCTACTAGGGAGAAGGACATTGTCCTTGTCCTTGGATGTAACTGCTCATTCTGTGTGGTCCATGTTTCCTGCTTTTTGCATACATTTTAATTTTTTGTTGTTATTAAAAACTGTCAATCTTAATTAATGTAACTTGGCCACCTTGGAATAAGAATCCTGCTCTCCCACTCCAAGTTTGTTGTTGCCTCTGCTACTGTTTGTTTCCTGACTTTCTTAGATTAACTCTGTAAAGTCTGCACTTTTTTTGTTGTGTGCATCAATGTTGCCTCTTCTCAATTAGCTTAGTGAGCAGTTAATGATTGACCAGAGATTTTCTAATTGTCTTGAACCAGTAAGTCCCATAACTTTGCTGGTGTGTGTGCTGGAACACTGTCAGCACTTGGGCAGTTTACAACTCTATCTTAGCCTTCACTTTCTGCTTATGCAGAACCTCAAGGTCTGCCATAGGTGAGATGTTTAGACTGGCTCATATCCTTTCTGGGCATGTGCATAACCCAGCATATTCATGTAGGCTTCTATGTCTCCTGTAATGTGTTGAAGCTTGTCCAACCCATTGTGAATATCTCATCACCCAGTTTTTCCTTTAAAAGATTTTTTTTGTCTGCTGCTTGTTGGATTCAACTGGTATTGCTGCCTAAGTCAGCAGTGATTTTAAACAGTTGTTGCCAATTGTTTATGCCGAATACTCCAGGGATAGGGCTACTTGCACAGAGCAAACTCTAAGGCAGGCAAGTCAGGTAAAAACAAGCCCTGAGAGTGAAGCTTTTCTAGGAAGCTGCCAGGCAGGTGGAATAGTTACAATTCTCTAAGGATGGTGTATTTTGGGGGAGCTCCAAATCCATTGCTAGGCTGCAGGTTTTTTACAGCTACTGTGGTTGTGAGGTTGTTCATTTTTAAAGCTATAATGGCTGGAGAGAGAATAGGAAGAAGGCCAGCTAAAACACCACACCACTTACTGTGCTCACCAAGATTCAGCTGTTTTTCTTGCATAAATGCTCCTCAATTTTTGCATACTATTAGTTTCCAAGTTTCTGAAAAAGTTGATTGTGATCATTTTTACCAGTGTTCTTTGTTTTTATGGAACAGTTTTTTTGGAGGTCCTAAGTCCACCATTTCAGAAATGTTTCCCTAGAATTCATAAGATACACAGGTATTTGTAGTCACACAAATGTTTGAGAAGCCCTGGTTTATAGGATGTCAATTGTACCCAAACTTTCCACAAGCCTTCATTTGAAGTTATTAGGTGGCTGTGGAATTTTCCAATTTGTTTGTATTCTAACCTTATATAGATAACACCTACTATCAAAAGCTTGTGTCCACAGTTCTGCAACTTTGGATTCAGTCAATCACAGATGGAAAATATGTACTATGTACTCAGCCCTACAGTGGTTGCATCTGGATTGAACTTGTACAGAATTTTTTCTTGTCATTATTCTCTAAACAATAAAATATAACAACTATTTACATAATGTTTACCTTTTCCTAGGTATTGTAAGTAATCTAGAGATGATTCAAAGTGTAAGAGAGGATGTACATACAAATACTGTCATTTTATTTAGGGTCTTAAACATCTGGGGATCTCAGTCTCGAAGTCGGTTTCCTGTGGACACCTACTGTCTTGCTACACCCTATTATGTTTAAACAACAACAACAAAACAATCCAACACTCAGTCTTTACCTAATTTAGTGCTTACCTGAAAATGTTTGTAGAAGCTGTAATGTTTATGTTTACTTGTCACTCATTCGTGAAAATTTATATTTGTTTTGGGACCTTTTTATAAAATGTGGGTGTTGCTGGCCATTGTAAATGAGTTCAAATCACCATATCTTCAGACCTGAGAGCTGTCTTGGTTTCTAGCACAAGATGAACAAAATAGTAGCTCTCCTGGTGTTCTGTGGTTCCTGAAAAAGCTGATGTATTTCAAGGGGAAGAGCAAGAAGAGTTTCTTTCCTTGACACCCTGGTGTCCTCTGGCTGGGCAGAGGTGTGTGAGCAGTAGCCAGGCGCCGGGAAAGAACAAAGTCTGGTTTCCTTTTCCCTCTCTGAAGTTCTCCTCCCACCACTTCTATGCATATTTCTTACCCTGCTTTCCTTTGCCCTTCTTTCTTCTTATACTTTCCCCTTTATCTTATTCATGAAGAACTCATTTACTAATTAGCTTGAAGGATTTTTGACATCTCACAAAAATTTTGGACCTGAATTTAGTTTCCTTTTTTGATTGTGTTGCTCTCTGTTTTTCTTGATCCTTCCTCCCTTTTCCACCCTGAGTCACCCCCTTCCACCTTCCCTCATTGTCCCAATATCTCTAACTCAGAGGTTATTTATGTCTGCAGTACCTCTTTACCTCTTTGGACAAGGATGTACAATTTGCCAAGTGAATTGCTCATGTCCATTCTTAGTGTCCTCAAACCTGAATACTTTGCCATTGGGGAGAAGCAATTTTTTTTTTCATTTAAAAAGGAGAAATTTGTTTCAAAGGAGAAAAATGCTTGACTACCTCAATTGTTAGTTTTGCTGAAGTCGTCAATAAAAACAAAATAAAATGTAAATCAATAGCTGCATGAAAAGAAAAAAGAGTTAGAAGGAAGCTATCCTGGGCTAGGATACTGGGGGATATTGCCTAAGCTGAAATGGATTGGCTTGGATTTAATGTATCGATTAAGCACAGCTCAGTGCCTTGAGCTGGTAAGAATCAAAGCATGAGGCTAAACACTAAATTAGCTTGTGCCTGTGCCTCACAGTGGAGCCAAAATGAGGTAACGCTGCACCTCCCTTTGCCTGCCAAAAAGAATTCAAAGCAAGGAAAAATATGCCTCCTGTTGTTTGGGGGAGGTACAGGACACATTTAAAAACTGATTTATGCTTTAATCGCTCCTGAAGCTTCATTATTCCAAGTATTAGTATGAAAGACCGTCTGATCCTGCAGACTTATTTGTTAATGCACCGACGGTAGCAACAGATGTGCTGTTTTTCATCTACAACCTGATCCACTGGCTGATTCATCTGCTTCCGTTTTCATTTTCCTGTCATTGATTTATTAATGATGTCTTACTTATCTGTGGTTCTTTTATGGGGTGGGCTTCCTCTGGCGTAGTCTCAAGAGAGATGTTCCGTACCCTCCCCAAGCATCAAAATCCCAGCCCCTTCTCCAGTGTTCTTTATCACGGCTCCAGAGATTAGAGACTTTAATCATTTAGTAACTGAAATAACCTCCGTGGCTTGCAGAGTTTATGGCCAATTTGTCTTCAGTGCACAGAATTCAACTGATTTTTTTCTTGCTGAGGGAGGAGCCATGTGTCTTACACTGCTTCTTTGTGCTGTGGACAGTGTGCTCTTCGCAGCTTCGATGCGAGGAGTAGACAGCTCTGAGAAGCTCCAGACCACAAGACCTGGCTTAGCACGACCCAGAGAACACATATATAAGCCATGAGTCTGTTAGCATGTTGAGTTGCTTAAACAGTTGGTGTAGCTTTAAGTGCCAAACAGCAAAAAAGGGAGGGTAGACAAGAAGGCTGAAATTCTGAAACCATTTGCAGAATCTTCTTCAGGGTCAATTTCAAATACCAAATGGACCCCATCTGTTGTTTATGTTAAGAAGAAAAAAAAGAAAGATCTTGGTTTGTTTTGGAACTTGGGGCCCCTAGAAAAACTTAAGATGCTGTGTTATTAGGACCTATAAAGGCACTTTTGACCATTAAGTTTCACTTGAAGATTTGAAAGTGATTTCTTGCTGTCCAGTTAAGGTTTCTAAAACTCTGTGTATTAGTTTGTAAGTGGTGGTATGGATATCAGGATTCCCTGTCCACATTTCTCCAGAGGACTCAAGCTCTCATACTTTCTGTGCACCCCTCCCCCAACTATGTCATTTTCTGGGACCTGCTCTGGGCTGCAGAGAGACAGCCACCTCTCTCAAGATCATACTGCTTCCCAGGGTAGCCCTTAGTGGGTTACTATTCAGTGCAGAGCATAAAGGTCTCACCTCTTCATCCCAATTTGGGATTACCCTGTAGGGCAATCCCAGGTCTGGAGCTCCTCTGTGGAATCAGCTGAGCCCCTGGTTGTGACCGCATCACTGTTCATTTTCTCCCTATGCCAATTTGTTTCCTCACTCCCCACATCTTGGGTTGATCTTAAGAGCATTTCCACTCCCTAATAAGCTTTCTGTAAATGTGTCTCAGACTTTGCTTTGCTGGGAACTGCTTCCAACGGTGGATACTAACAATGATAAATCATAAACTAAAGGCCACCTGTGAAATTTCAGACCGCTTCCTTAACAGCATATAAAGACTCATCTCTTTGGGGGCAGAAAAGCTGAGGAGCTGGCCAAGGGCTTCACTGTAAAGGTAACAGAGCTCTAGAGGAGCCTAGAGCTGCCCTGTCAGGTCTGCTGGGCCAAGGCCAGGGGTGATTCCTTGAGACATTGGATAGGTATGTCTGGGTTGATGTACTAGAAAAACATGCATTCCCAGATTCCTTGGGATCCTCTGGGCCCACAGATGTGGCCCAGCCCTCTCTGTTAGAGGCCATGGCTCTTCCGCAGCCTCCAGATGGTTCCGACTCTGCCTGGAAGACAATATATTCTTCCTCCCCAAATCTACTCACAGCTCCCCTTCTGACTGATAGACAAATGACTAAGGCTGAGTCACACTCTGATTTGGCTGGAGAAGTGCTAGTTTCTGCTAAAGAGGGAAGGACCCAGTTCTGAGCAGCTACGGGACCAGACAACATGAACTAGCAAGAGCCAGGACTCTGCTGGCGGCTGGGATTCCAGAGTACTAGAACAGTGGCAGTGTGTGTGGGGAGGAACAGAACGTAAACTTGAAAGTTGGACAAGGGAGAGTGTGTGGATAGGAGAACACTCTCCAGTGGTAGAGAATTTAACACCCACTAAACCTCAGACTACGGCTTTCACCTGGTTACTGCAAGCATCTCATACCATGAAGACAGCAAGCAAGGAGAGGGGTCACCATCCTAGTGGGCTAATGGACCCAGATCTTTAGGAGGAAGTACGGCTCCTGTCGCATGGTGAGGGCAGGACAGCATGTGTGTGACAGCCAGGTGACCCGCTCCAATGCCTCCTGGTATTTTCCTTTCCAGTTTTGATGGAAAATGGACGAAGGAGCATCCATGATTCAAGCATGTATGGTGACCAGGGGCCCACGCCCCTCTGAGATGAGGGTATGGACCACCCCTCAGGTAAATCACCAAAACCAGGAGAAGTGTAGCTAGAGTACGTGGGGATATAGAACAGGTGGTGGAGAAGGGGGATGATAAGTACCAGGTAAGCTCCAAAGTCAGTTGCAGTGACAAGAGTTGTAGTTCATGTCACTAGGTTTTATCTTAACAGCTGTTCCCAGGAAAAGACTAAAATTGGATCTGCCATATATTACCAAGCAATTCCACTCCTAGGAGTCTACCCAAAGGGGAAAAAAAATACTAATTCTAAAGGAAACCTACACTCCTGCATCTATTGCAGCACTATTTACACTAGTCACTTTATGGAACCTAAGTGCCCAACAACAAATGAATGGATTAAGAAGATGTGGTATATATACACAACAGAATACTACTCAGCTATTTAAAAAAGATGAAATCTTATCATTTGCAGTAACATGATGGGACTGGAGGGGATTACGCTAAGTGAAATAAACCAGAAGAAAAACAATTATTGAATGATTTCACTCATGTGTGCAGTATAGAGAAACAAAACGAAGGAACAGACAAAACTAAACCAAGAAGTTCTAGAAATCTGGCTGTAGACTTGAAGTTACCAAAGGGAGAGGATGGGGGTTAAGGAACAAAACAGAGAGGAGACCCAGTGGGATGTGGTGGGGGATTGTTGGGGATTTAGTGGTGGGGATGGTATGGTAACAGACATCTGAAGAGGTGTGCCCCTGTATCTCTAAACCGTAGTAAACCAATATTACCTCAACAAAAATTAATACAATTAAATAACTACTTGGTTACACAGTAGTGTTAAGGTCTCAGTTGAACTTCTCCCTTTGCCCAGTCCTGCCCTCTTTGTTCTGCCATGGACAGTACTTTCCAATAATACATCTCCATGCGATTTCCCTCTCAGATTCTGTTTTCTGGAGACCCCGCCTAAGGCAATAGATGGTGTGTTTTCATAAGTGGCATTTTTATTTACAAAACTCCATATTACTTTTAGTAGGACATGCAGGCTAGTGGAAATGAAGTCAATGGGGAATCTGGAAAAAAAAAAAAAGGAGCTGTTATTTGGCCCATCAGAGAGTAATTCAGTGACCAGATGGGCCATGGCCCATCTAGTCTCCAAATTCAAGATCAGCATTTGCCCGAGAAGGCTCCAAGGGCTGCTCACAGTTTTCTCTGCACCAGCTCCCCCTTTTTCTTGCTCCACGCCCTACACCCTGCTTGTCAGGACTGCATTAAGGGATGGTGGGAAGGATCAGAAAAGAGAACTGAAGAAACAGCAGCAATCAGAGATGAACAGGAAAACTGTAACTGGCCATGTCAGCTATGAAGTCCTGGCTCCATGAAAATGAGCCCCCATCTTCTCCCAGGACCCTCAGAACTCCCGAGGACACTTTTGCGCAGGAGTCCACTTCAGAGCATTCCACCTCCATCAATTAAAGTGAATATTATGTTTAGGAATATAGCTAGCCTGAAACCTAAAAGGCCTTTCATGAACGAAAACCTCCTCTCTCCCCCTAATAGCACCAGGAGTTGATTGCTTAGCTCTGGCATGCTGTGCAAGAGCACGTGCTGCTGGAGCCAACTTGGCACTTGAGGTCTCAGAAGAGCTGGGCTAGTTAATGGCCCCGTGCTTGGGTCTCTACTGCCTCCTCTGTGGCTGGGTTTTCTTTAGGAGTGTTCAGAGAGCCCGGACCAGCTCCTCCTCTCTGTTGGACTTTTCTTTCCCCAGTGCTTTGAATCATTTGCTGTTTTGGTTCAAAGAGTTCCCTTTGTTTCCTCCTTTCTTGCTCCTGCCTCCTCAGATTCATCAGTCTTTAGCTGCCTGCCTCTGCTTTTGGGTCAAGCAAATGCAGGGCCAGACCTGGGCATTAAGTGTTGCGATGACTTGTTTTAACTTTTTCCATTTTTAATTTCAGGCTCACTTAATTGAATTGCAAAGTGAAATATCCACGTGAAGGGTACTCGGTAGATTTAAGATTGGAGAAGGGATGTGAAATTCAAATTCTTGCAGCTTTTTATTGAAGAAAATGTAATGATCTGCTTGGATGCATCTTGGAAATGCTGCTCCCACCCAGCCCCCAACTCTGCTAGCCGCAAAGACAGACTTTTTTGGGGAGGGCCGAGGGTAATGAGACCTCCCAAAAAAACCAAAATAACAAAGTTTGAAGAGCTTCCAGCTTGGTAAACGTGGAGGTTTGGGGAGACTGGCACATCTGAGGAACTTTGCACCCCTCTCTACATACCTTACCCTATGTATCTCTTCCATCTGGCAGTTTCTTTTCCTAAATTATAACCTTTTATAATAAATCTGTGATCTACTAAGTACAATCTGTCAGCCCAGAATGAATGAGGCCTGGTTGAAGCAAAATAGGAGGGTACTAGGACTCCACTTGGGGAACACAGACCCAAGAAGCACTTGACCTGTATGCCTGAGTTACCCTGAGGCAGGAGCACTTACATGAACCAAGGGACAATGATTTTTAAAAGTTTAACCAAATCCAGCCCCTCAGCCAACCCCAACAAGATGGGAAGTCTACCGAGTGCCCCACAACCTCTGTGCATGAGATTTAGAATTAGGTTCTCAAGCTGGGTGGCTGTTGCTCAAAGAGATGCAGTTTTCTGGAGTAGCACTCTCTGTGTTTTCCATGCAGCAGGGAGATTTTGTCTTGCTATAGGATTTCTCTTTCCTCTTTGGCCTGCGGCAGCCAACAGGGCCCTGGTTCAACTCCATGACCATCTTCTTAACCCTTTCTTCCTGAAGTGCTTGAGGCTGTTCTGCTTCAATCAACCTGGACTTCTTGCTTGGAAGGCACTGGTGCTCTCCATGTGCTTAGGGGTGTTCTCTAGATCCAGAGACTCCATTCACCAGTTAGACTATTTGAATAATTGCAGTATATAGAAGACCTGAACTCCCATGTTCCTATATCATTTCTTTGGGGGGCTGGTCCTCTTCCTGAGAGACAAAACTAGAGATGGATCATCCCCCTGATTCTGATTCCTATCAATTCCAGTTTATTTCATTTCCCCAACAGTGTATCACTGAAGGGCTGGGATTGCCTACAGCTGAACCTTGCTTGACTTGCAAAGAGATTGTGACAGGGACTGATCGTGAAAAACCTGTTCCCATGCATCTTAACCGGAATAATTTTTTCCAGTTTGATTCCAACTGGGTTGTTATATTATGACATGAGGTCAGTGAGTCTGATTTTACCACCCAGAGCATTTTAAAATCAGAGATCACTTCACATGAAATACACACCCAGTTCCCCCCCTCAAAAAAAGGCCATTAGCATGCACCTTGAGAAATAGTAGCTTAACCTGAGTTTCTCAAGTAAAAGGTATTTTTATTCCTTTTGTGAAAGCTGTGACCTCAGAGAAGTTTCAAACCTTAATTTTTCTACCAGTAAAACTTTGGGTATAAAATTCTTGGGGATATGAATTTAACTGAGGTACTAACCACTCTGGAGGCTAAAATTCTAATGGATTTCCGAATGTAGGGTTGGGAAAGATAAGAGAATTTGATCCAGACATTTTCTTATTTCCAAAACCAGTGAGACACAGAAGTTAAGTTCTCTCTGGTGTGACCCATGTGACACAAAAGGGTCCAGTTCTGGGGACCTTCCTGGTGGCCTAAGGGTTAAATCTCAGCACTATCACTGCTGCAGCACGAGTTCAATCCCCAGCCAGGGAGCTAACCCACAGGTGCAGCAGACCTCTCCTGCTGCTCCCCTTAGCAGTGTATTTCAGTAAACCTGCCTGTTCTGCTCCCCACTATCTTTGGTGAATCCTCTCAACCCCAGTACCTCTGGTCTATACCTCAGTTCTTCTATGTTAAAAGGGGGGTCCAGTTCTGTCTCTTTTCTACTTTCTGTATGCCTTAGGTTTTGCAAAGACCTCTTGTTCCATGTTTAACCCAACTCCAAAATGTAACTAGGGTTTAGTACCTACTTCCTAGTAAGAAGAGGATCTAAGAAAAGAGCATCGTATGAAAGTTGAATATTTTACATATATTTCTGATTGACTAAATATTTCCAGAAGATCTACTCTAAATGAAATAGACAGTATTTAATCCTAAATGAAATACTGAACTTTTTAGCTACTATTTGATGGTATTTATCTTAGTTTCCTACTGTGTCTATAACAAATGAACACAAACTATGTGAATTGCCCAACACACATTTTGATCTCATGAGCTAAAGTCAAGGAATGAGTAGGACTTGTTCCTTTCTCTAGCTGCTCAAAGAAAGTCTAATTTCTTGTCTTTTCCAGCTTCTCCAAGTTGCCCACCTTCCGTGGCTCATGACTCCCATCAGCAGTTGGTCTAGTCTTTCTCACGTCCTAGCTGTCACTGACTCACTTATAAAGGCCCTTGTGATGTTAGGCCCACCCAAATAAGTCCCTTTTGTCAGCAAAGGTAACACAGGAACAGGATCTGGGAATTATGACGCAGAGACTCGGTAGGGGACATTATTCTGCCTGCTTCAATGATATTGAAGCGTGAACAACGTCACATACTCTTTGTTAAGTATTTTCACCCATTGTATAAATCAGAGGTGAATTCTTGAGAATGTTTTAAAAATTGGCTAAGGTTATTACCCTCTACCATTCTGTTGCTTAGTCATGATTCACCCAATTTCCTATAGAAAGAGCAATGTTTTCTGGATCTGAGACAGAGAAAACTACATACATTCCCTTTGTCGCCTTCACTTTGCCAGTTGTTCATTTTACTTAATTCTGTACAGACTTGGCATATTGCCCTTGGAAGCTGGCCATTCCCTTAAATACTGCCAATTCGGAATGAGATGGGAAAGATTATAAAATGTTTGCTTGAGATAGTACGGCTTGACTGAAGGTGTGTTATAACATTAGCAGCCAATAATAAAGAAAAGGAATTCTTCTACACAGCGTTTGTATTGGGGTTTTGTTTAAAACAAGGCCAACCCCTGCCTGCTTTGTGCTGCACGGGGTGATTCTTTTCCTTTTGGTCACTGTCGCTCTGTTTCTGTCTGTTGCAGCAGTATTCTATTACCAGCTGACGAAAAGTAGCCAGCAGCTGCCCCATGTGTTAGAAATGCCCTGCGGCTTACCAGGGAGACCCAGGACTTCATTCATTTACCCTGTCTCCTCCATGCCTTTCCCTGCCAGCACAGCTGCACCCCAGCTCCTCCATCCAGAAACCTGGCAGCTGTCCCAGCCGGGTGTTACCTGCCAACACTTTTCTGAAGACCAGCCAGAGAAGGGAAGAACAGAACAGGAGGGCAGGGGGGCTGAAGAGGGAGGGAAGAGAAGATGCAAATCTAATTGCATTGGCCTTCGGCCTCTTTAAATCTCCACACTCCAGAGGTGGTGACATTTTTTTTTAAGATTTATTTATTTATACATACAAGCTGGGGTACAGGCCAGAGGTGTGGGGTGGTGAGAGGGTTCACCAGAGACAGAGTGGGGAGCAGAACAGGCAGATCAGAAATACACTGCTGAGGGGAGCAGCGGGCGAGGCAGGAGAGGTCTGCCGCACCATGTGGGATTCTCCCTGGCTGGGCTTCGAACTCGCATCGCTACTGCCAACAGCTCCACAGTGCAGCGCTCAACCGCTGTGCCACCAGGGAGGCCCGGTGGTGACATATTGTATTCAGCAGCCATCCCGGATCTTGCTTGTAAATGTCCTATTTAGAAATGAGCGTGCTTTCCTGAGGTTTGAGTCTCTGGAATTACCCTAATCTTCCTCTTTATTTTGCAGTTTTGGAGAAGTAGGAACACAGACTAGAATGGTGGCCTCCCGGGCAGAAGAGTGGGGAGCTGGTATTCTTAGATCTCTTGACTCATACGTGAATCATTCAATTGCATACCTTCTTTTCAGCTCTGTAGTGAGCTACAATACTGTCCAGCTTTTCTAGGATGAGGACCTCTTGCTAATGTCAAATCTGACAGCCCTCCCATGTGATGGTAGTTGTGTTTTAGTATCAGTTGATTTAAATATATGTATATGTGACCAAAAGCCCATGAGTTTAGTAAGCTTTGGACAAGTTTGTGTTTTATTTATCACAACTGTATCTAATAACTTTAAAGGATCATGAGGAGAGAGATGCGGTAGTAATCTCTTCAAAGTATGTGCTCTGTGAATATTAATAGAACAAATAATGACAGTGCTTGTGATTAATATGGATTCATGGACCTCTCAATCACTCAGTACCCTAGAGAAGGTGTGACTCACAGAAGGGGTCCCACCGGAGGAAACAAGGAGCAAACTTTCCCAGTTTTTAGTGTTCGTAAGCTGGGTGCTGGGGCAGCTCTGTCAGCTCTCACCAAGAATATGTGTGCCCTCAAGAGAGAGATTTCTGTTCAGAGCAGGCCCACCCACAGGAAACCACATCGTGGCGATCCTTCCTTTCATGGTTCAGAATCTTTCCAAACAAACAAAGTTGCCCTGGAGGCTGGGGCTTCAGTTATACCCTTTTTGGTTTATATTACAAACCTTACAAGGAAAAGTGACCCCACAGAAGCTGGAACTTAGAGGGGAAACTATCCAAGTTGTTGAGACATCAGCCAGGACCGCTGGCTAGCCGCAAGTCCATAAAAGGTACCTCTCCAGAGGAAAGTGTTTCAAGTTCTCTGCTATCCCATAAATAAGGTAGGAACAGGAGAAGAGGCGTGCAAAGAGAAAACTGTTAGAAACCAGAGTGATAATGTATTTAGAAACCACTAGGGCATGGTGATATAATTCCAGGGTTCAAAATGGAGAGCTAGCCAGAGTTTTTAAGAAGATCCTAAAGCACACCATTCTCACTACGTCCAACCCCCATGAGCAGCATTAACCCTTTAGTAGCTGGACCAAGGGAAGGTGAGGGGTTCCAAGGTGGTTGTGTTACAGGTCAGAGAGAGGGGCACCCCCAAAACCCCAGACCTGCCCTGTTCTAAATGGGTTCTGCTGTCCGCCGCATCAATACAAAACATATAGGACCTTTTGCAGAAAGAAACTTTAATACAATTAGAAAAGACAGGGAGGACAAAGAATATATTTTCTAAGTCAAGCACCCAATGTTAACCAACTCCTCGTGGGTAAAAGTCCACCCAAACGAGCTTGGCCCACAGCAAGTCTCGAAAGCCTGCCACAAGTCTAGAACAGCTTTTGGCAGGGACCCACACATAAGGGTCAGAAACAGCCAGACATTTCTGGGAGGAACCAAAATACCTTTTGGCAGGGACCCACACAAAAGGGTCAGAAACAGTCAGACCATTCTGAGAGGACCAGAGTAAAATCAAAACCAAAATCAACACAGCCATCGTTCACTCCCCCATGGGTCTCTCACCCACATCTATTTCTACCAGTCCAGGCCAGTGCAGCTTCTTTACAAGTCTCTCTGCTCCTTGGGCCTCTTCTGGCTCTCCATCCTTCCTTCTCCTCCTGTCTTCTGTCTGTGTGTTCTGTCTCCTCTGTGTGTGTCTCTGTGTGTGTCCTGTCTCTCTTCTCTAGCTTCTCATATCCTTCTCAGTTGCACCTACCTTGGGTGGGACAGGGAACCTGGCGCACATCCTTTTTCCTGGGGACCACCCTGTTACAGTTGGGGTGTTCGTGCAGGGACTTCATGCAGAGACAACTTAGTATCTGGTAAGGAACCATTTCAATATTTAACCAGTGGAAAAGCTATACTCCCTCACGCTGGCTGCTGAAGTCTGTAATCAAGAACTCCAAAGTGGCTCATTAAGGATTGGGAGCCATGGGGAGAAACTATTGATAAAATCTCATGCCTCCGTTTTTCAAAATCTCGCTGTTATAACAAATTAAAACCTAGACTCTCTTCTCCTGCAAGAAAGAGACTTCTTCATAAAAGGATCTTTTCCTGAAGTGGGCAGGGAAATTGCTATGTGTTGCATGCCTACTATGTGCCAGCCAAAGCTCTGGCTTTGCCTCCATTTTACTTCTCCTCCCCACTCTGGTGAGGATCTGGGACTCACTTCTTACAGAGGAACAGTCTGGTGCCCAAGGTCACACATCTAGAAAGGGTGGATCCAAATTCTGCCCAAATCTACTTGACTCTTCTTATATCACAATACTCATCTTATCTCCATTAATTAACTCAGCTAGCAACACATTAATAAACCTAACTTACTGAAGTTAATACTTTGAATGGATCCATGAATGAAGCCACATTGAACTTACCTGAAATGCATACTTACAAAAGGCAAATTTACCAAGGCCTTTTGGCTTTTACTGTTTCACTTAGGCCTCCTTATGATCACATGTAAGAAATAGTTTCATTAAAAATACACACATAAACATATGAATAAATATTCCCCAAATTATAATAGTTGTGGTAATTATGAGAGAATTCTTTGGGTTTTCTTCTAAAGCATTTTCCATGGAAATCAATTTCATGGACTTGCTAATGGGAACAAGAGCCTCCTGATGGAGATTATGTCCTTTCAGGAAATATTTCGAGCCCCCATATTCTTCCTCCACCTTTTTGTGTTCTACTCCTTGTTGATAATATAGATTTATAAATATTCATATACTTATATATAAATACCCATCAAATATGAATAATGATAAATATCTGTTCCCAATTCATCTTAACTAACATCTGATACTCTATACTACTAAATGGTGGGGCAAGGAGTAAAGCTTTTCTGATAGAAATTGAGATTTGTAGCATAAAATGTCTTCTGTACTCAGCCTCATCACGTGATATGCCAATTTCATCCTTTGTAGTGAAAAGGCAAAGGCCATCACCTCCTTCCTGGGACTTTATGGGGGAACAACATGAGTGAAATGAGCTTTGTAAGCATGAAATACATCCTACATACAAAAGACAAAAGCTATATCTTTTCTATTTTATTTGGTATAAACGAGAAATGTATTACCTATTGCTAGTATTTTAAGATACTAGCTGGTACCTTCAAGCTGGTAGATTCTAGTTCTTTTACCCTAGGTGAAGGTTTAAAACATTGTAGGCCCTGGATGGGAAGTATCTTATCTGGACTTCTTACAATTTTTTCAGTTTCCCCCCAAATTCATCAAGCATATTGAATTTCAAAAGATATCCCAAATGTCTGGCCTCAGTGCCTTCTTTCTTAAATGTAATTTTATTTTTAAATGTAGTATGCAATATTTAAGACAATCCCTCTCCCAAAAAAATGAAGAAAATTATAAGAGATACCCATGTCTTTGCTGCTCAGCTCAAGAAATAAAACATTGGGAATGATTCAACCCACTTTATGCTCCATGCTTTCTTGCTAGAGCCTGTCACTTCCAAAGAGGTTACTTCCTGTGAGACTGGGGACCTGACCCTAGATTCTTGTCCATCTTCACAAGGCCTTATAAGTACCCTGTGGGTCTGTGAACCCCATGTTGTCAGGGGTAAACACATGAAGCTGAGGGGCAGCCAGACAATTTCTGTACCTGGTGATGAGTTTGGGGCATTTTTCCTCTGGTCTTGTTGTCACCTGGAAATGCACACACCTTCCCATGACTACGTCTTCCCAAACTCCTTGACCATTTTACTGCACTTAGGGTAGTCAGAGAGACCCAGGGAAGCTGGCTGAGTTCTCTGAACTTGAGGTGGACTTGACTCACTGAGAAGCCTCAGCCCTATAGTGACAACCTGATGCTGTGGGATGACTGCCCCTTGGTGTGTGTTGATGCTGGGGGTCGGGGCTAGCTGTCCCCCTACTTGGCCTGCTTGAGTAATGTTTCTCTTTGGGTTATGGGACTGTCCCAGCTGGGGAGCTACTGCTTACTCAGATCCTCACCTGAGTTCTGTTTTCATAGGTCATTGTTAATAAAGACCGACCTCCCAATATGAACTGCCTTTTACATTAGTTTATGGGAATTGGTCTTAGGTAAAAATAATGCTTTCAGATCAATGGTTTTAAAGATAGGGCAAATGCAGAAAATGTGAAGAGTCATTTGCCCTGTTGCTCCTTTATATTGCAGCCAAGTAAACACATTCCCACACTTATTTATGTTGCAGACCAGTCATTTTTCTTTACACAAGAATCTTATTAAAACAATAAATCAATGTTAACCTGGGTTTTAAATTGGCCCAATATGTTTGGAGAACTTGCTGGTTTAATTTTCCTATTTTTCATTTTCAGTTAACTAATTTAGTTTTCCCAGTTGAGATACCACAACTTTAACATGTAGATTTATCTTGAAACCTGGCAACCCCAACATACATTGCCCCCAAAACAAAAGATGAAAACCCAGCATTTTGTCTTATAATGAAACAAGCAAGAAGCACAAGTCCAGAATATAATCGCTCCTGCTTACTGCTCACTGTGCCTAAACTTGATCTGTGCAAAGTAGCACCAACTGCCCGAAAGTTCTCCTGGATATTCTGGCCTGTATCTTCTCCACATCTCCCTCAGCTGAAAGCCCCTAGTGCATCCCTGCTAGGAACTGAAAGTTTGCCCTCCACCCCCACCAAAGTTCATATATTGAAGCTCTGACTCCCACGTGAATATATTTGGAGATAGGGACTTTATGGAACTAGTTAAGTTTAAATTGGTTCATAAGGGTCCAATAGGATTAGTAGCCTTATAAGAAGAAACACTATCAAAGAGTGCTCTCTCTCTCTCTCTTTACACACAAACACACACACACACACACACACACACACACACACACACAGAGTGAGAGAGAGAGAGAGAGAGAGGATTATATAAGCACATGGCAAAATTGCAACTGCCTACAAGACAGGAAAAAAAGTCTCAGTATGAAATCTACTTTGCTAGCACCTTAATCTTGGACTTTCCAGAAGCCACAATGGTGAGAAAGTTAATTTCTGTTGTTTAAATCTTCCAATCTATGGTATATTGTTATGACAGCCCAAGTAGGTGAAGACAAAATCCCAGCAGTGTTTTTCTGGAAACACTGATGGCTGCTCACCCCCTCCCCGGAGTACTTGGTGTCTTGGCATGTGTGGAGGACTGGACAGATCTTAACTGGCACCTGTAACAGGCCTGGCCCACCACAGTTTAGGTAAATATCCTCTTAATGCTCCAGAGAGTATGGGGGACCAGACGGGGACGCTTTTGCCGGCCACCATCCCCCAAAGGAATATATGCATAAGAGTGTGCACCTGTTGGGGAGCAGTGACATTGCACTAGACCAGTACTAGGAGCATCCTCAGTCCCGTGGTGTGCTGGACTTAGTCTCTAGCTGAAGCTTGCATCTGAGGTTGTGAGCATGACCTGAACAGGATCCTGCTCAGGGAGTGCTGTATTTGGGGGAAGCTGTTCTGTGTAGTGGAAAGAGCATTTGAACTTTGGAATCAGGCAAAGCTAAATTCAAATTCCAGATTTTTGCTGTATTAATCAAAGCATGAGCTTCATTGGCTCATAGAATTGAAAAATCCAGGTAGTTGTTTGCTTTTAGGCATGGAAACATCCTGGTACTCCAAGATTATCACAGAAAATCTGTCTCCTTTTCTCTTTCCACTCTAGTTATTTCTCCATTGGCCTGACACAGAGCAGTCTTCTCAGCAGTTCTAGATTCCTTTGATCTTTAGTGCTGATGATGGGTGGAGAAAGTAGAGCGTCTCTTTGCCAAGGGTTATAACAGAGATCTTGTGAGGTTGCTGAGAGATCAGTTCTGAGTCACATGTACAATCTGAATTGAGAGGGTTGGAGTGGGGAGGGCCTCAGTTCCAGAAGAGATGGTGCTACCAAAGAAGAAAAACTGCTGGGCAGTAAAACCAACAGAAGCTCCACAGACACTTCTCTTTGACTCTGGGCAAGTTATTTAACCTCTAACTGTTGAACTCCTTCTTTATAGGATGGCTGTACTAGAACCTTCCACTAGGGAAGCTAAGAATACTGACCATGCTCCTAGCAAAGTTAAAGGCAAAGAATGGAGGTTTCATCACTATAAGCTTTTGCTGCCCCTGGCCCTCTCCTGGAGGCCTGGAAAACTCTAAAGAGTTTAGTTGGTATTGAGGACATCACTTTCAGACTGGGGAACCTTGGACAGTGCAGCGGGTCTTCAAATAACTGCATTTTGTTTGACATCATTTTGTTATAACGCTGAGAAGAACAGTCTCAACTGACATTGAACAAAATGATGTTATTCAAAGACCTGCTTTCATTCTGTTTCCTTTCCCTGAAAGCTGCTGTTTCCAAGAACTTATGGATGGTGTTAAGGAAGGACTTACTATACCTGCACATATACTAACATTTGTGCACAAAGTACTGTGCATTTATGTCACCCATGATGACACTCAGTCTTCTTCATGAACACATTGGTAAAATAAATAATAGCACAGCTGCCACAGAATACTGTTCTGCTGTTAAAAATGAAGACCATCCTAATAAGGCCATTCATGGTGGGCATGAACTATTTATCAAAAAAGAGAAGTACAATATTGTGGTTTATAATACATATTTGGTCATTAGGGTATCCAAAACATATTTCTCATATCCATTTGGCCTTCATCCACCATTCCTGATTCACAACTTCCTAATCCCTTGGAATTTCCTAAGTGTGGACAATGATCTAGTGTCTTTTGCTATGTGAATGAGGTCACTTTTGAAAGCACCCAAGAATGGGGGCTGCTTGCCAGGAAGACTAACCACATGATTAGTGGGTTGGTTGGAACCACTAGCCTTTGGGGAGGCGAGAGGGCCAGAATTTGGAATGAACTGTCAATGGCCAATGAATTAATCAGTTATGTCGGTGTAATGAATCCACCATAACACCCTAAAAGGATTGGAGATTGGGGTTGGAAAGCTCCCAGGTTGGCAAACAAGTGGAGTTTGGCAGAGAATGGCATGACCAGAGAGAAGGGAAAACTCTAGTGCTTTCCCCACACCTTACCCTGTGCATTGCATCCATCGCACTATTCTTGAGTTATATAATTTTATAACAAACCAGTGATCTAGTAAGTTTAAAAAATTAGCTACATCCATAGATGGAGATTTGGAATAATCCATATTGTATATTAGATGAAAAAAAGTAAGCTACATAACTGCACAGCATGTTTCCGTTTATGTCAAAACTGGTGTGTGTGTGTGTGTGTGTGTGTGTGTGTGTGTGTGTGTGTGTGTGTGTGTGTGTATGTGTGTGTGTGTGTAGAAACTACTGGTAAGGCAGACCAGAAATTATTAACTGGTGCAGCAAGACTGGCAGTCTGGACTGAGAGAAAAACTTGCTTTCCATTGGGTCTTCTTAAATTTTATTCATCCTATCTATTTTTCTTTGAAGACACTAGAAAGCAAATAGTACTCTTTCAAAGGAGATCCCCATTTCCAAGGCAAAAGGTGCTGCGAACCAGGAATAGGCAGCTCTGGTTCCATGGAGGAGAGAGCCTCTGGCCTCCTAGCCCATCATATATTAAATATTTCCTGTGTCCGCTGATGGGCAGAACAGGCATTTGGGGTTCGGTTTGAATTCAGAGGAAGGAGTCATGGGAATATTTTCCCTTCATGCTCTTGGTGAGACAAGTTGTTATCAACTTTCCCAGCCTGCCTCTCTGTGCTCAGTTTTAGATTTATTCCTGACAGGTGAGCCCCTGGGAGCTAGTGCAGGCTGGGAGTTGCAGGACTTGGAGAACACCCTCCATCTTGGGAACTCCTAAGTAAGCCTGGGAAACTGAAGTGCTTCCAGTGTGCAATGTACTCCCTGCTCATCTGCACTTTCATTTGATGATTTATTAATTTACGAGTGTAAACTTAGAGAAAGTGTAAGAAACTTAGAGAATGTGTTAAGAAAGTATTGAACTGAACATTTTCATTATTACTTTATTTGTAAGTTTGTTTACTCATTTGTTATCTGTGATTCCTTACATATCTTTGTGTCTTCTATAACTATAAATCCAAATGTGAGAAGTTTAATTAAGGCATCTTTCTTTATCAGATTGGTAAAGCTATAGAAATTTGCCAGTACTAGTGTTAGCAAAATGGTGAGAGTAAAAGACAGGCTAACTTATGTAATAGTGTGTGTGCTTCAATCCTTTTAGAAGACAGTTGGTGGAATCTGTTAAAATTAAAATATGCATAATCCCTAACCTAGTAATTTCCCTTCTAGAAATTTCTCTTATAGAAACACTTGCAGATGTACACAAAGATGATTATACAAGAATTTTACTCATTACTGTGCCTATTCAAGAACATTGAAAAAGACTCAAATGCATATCAATAGCAGATTAAATCATCATGATACTCCCGTACAATGAGATACTACAGTTGTGTAAAAAGAGAACAGTATCTCTACATTGTATGGACATAGAAATATGTCCACTATTGAGAGCCAAACTGAAAGAAAAAGGGCAAAGTGAAAACAGCATTATGAATGTTCTTACTTTAATTTATATGTACTATAAAGATCTATAATAGATGCACTGAAAAAATATCTGCATGAATGGGAATGAAGCTGTGAATATCTCTGGGGTTGTAGGAACTTTTACCGTTTTATGGCATATGCTTTGTAATTTTTAGTATGGCCATGTGTTACTTTTATTATCAGAGATAACAATAATGATTTTTAAAATAAGAAAAATTATTGATGAGAAAAAAAGTGCTGTGCGCTCATTCTTAGAAGCAGCTCACACCAGGGAGCTGTGATGATGCTCTGGAAAATCAGGGCTCTCCTCTGAACAAATGTGTACATCAGTAACTAAATTTTAAGAAGAGAAGGTTTTTTACTGCTTCGGGGGTGTATATTCTAACTTGTCCTGCAATGCCACTGTGTATCATGAAATATAATTTCTTTGAGGAGCAGTAGCTTAATAGGTTATTTCCTAAGATTTTAATCAGAGAAGTCCGCAAGTTGTTTTAGATGCCTACCCGAACACAATTTAAAATGTGACAAGCCCGCTATGTTATACATTAGTGAGACGAAGGCAGAGGAGAGGGATTGGAGGGGTGGGGAGGAGGAGAAATGCATTTGGGAAGCTCTATTCAGGAAATGCTATTTCTTTTCACCTCAACTATAGTAAATATACTCTGAAAGCCTTTAATCTTTAGCTAGAAGTTGCTTGTAGTTTTTTTCATACTCCTTTTTTACAATCTAGTTTTCCAGGCACCAAGGTTTCTATAAATTCGTACCACTTCCAACACTCCTAGATGACAGTGGGACCTGCCTTGCCCTTACAGAATGGTTTGTGGTGCCCTCTTAGATTTCCTTTTAAGTTCCCAGGTTGGTGCATGACCTTGGCTGCTGTAAGATGAACTAAACATGCAAGAACCAGGTTCCCCCTCAGCTAATGGCCTGTTTGTACAGCTTGGGATAAGAAGGGTGGTGGTTCCCATTCCCACTCCTATCTGGCTAGCGCTAGGTCCTGAAAGGGACCGAGCTGGTGATTCATTCCAGTGAGGAATCTGAGCCTGGGTGTGAAATGGCTTGCTCACTGCTGCACCTGTAGGCTGCAAAACCCAGTTTTCTTGACTGCTGTCTTAGAGCTCTCTCCTCAGGTTCACTTTGCTTTTTCCATGGCTTTATGATGGAAGTTGTACAAGTGAAGATTTATGTCTTTATTTTGATGGGATGTCTCAGGTGTTTGGTGTAAATGATGAAATGCATAGTTACCTTTCAGCTCATGCACAGGCTGGCAAGTCTTTACGGCATGTTCGTTTCAGTCTTTGCCCATCAAGCCCTGACTTCCTTCCTGGAATAAGTATGCCTCTAACTCCAGGGCCTGTCTGAGCCTCCTACCTCTCCCAAGCTACTGCTTGGGCAGCCACCAGTGACTTGGATCACAGGGCTGGCAGGTCAATGCACTTCAGCCTTCAACCCACGAGATGAAGCCTGGGCAGCTCTTGGGAACAGGATGCCAGCTTCCTAGAGAAAGTTCAGAATTTGCTGCTGGTACTGAGCTGCAACCTCAAAGCATGAGGTGAGGGCTGCAGCAGACTGGGCATTAGAGGTCAGCTTTGAAGGCCTTGGAATCTGTACCCTCAAAGGAGGTAAGGTTGACAGCTCCATCCTTTGGGTTCCTTTCCGTCTCTGGGTTATGAATGTCATCAATTTCCAGAGTAGGTAAGACAGTCACAGTAAAATTGGAAATGCCCTGAAATTGTCAGCTCATTACGAAAGATCTATATACTAGAGGTTTTCTCAAATTGGACACCACTTAAATTCACATATTTCTAACAACAGGTTGTTGAAATAAAGTGCTAAATAGCTAATAATAAAAAGACATTTTTATCAATCATGGTAGAGGGAAAAATGAATTTGCTTCCTAGGCTCTCTTTAGTAATAATATTACAAAATTGTTGATATATGAAAAGGTGATTCGAGAGTATGCTGCTAAAATAGGAAAAAGAACAAGATGTATATCAGGTTGTTTTTCTGGATGTTGCATGTTTGTGATATTTGTCACTATTTCAGTTTTTATATTTGTTTTGACTTCTTTTTTCATATTAAATAAATATTCATTTTGATACCTAATTTCATACTCTTTTGCTTAAAAAGGGATTTCCAGTTTGTATACCCATTGTATACCATTGTGTATACCCACAAAACCTCGCTCAATTTTTGTGCTTCCTTCTTGCTCTGGTTCCCAGCTGTGTGTGTATCCAACATTTGTCCACAAACATCAACATTGTGGTCATCAATATTGTCATTATCTCCCTTGCAATTGTCTATTTCTTCTGACTTTTCCAAGAGCTGTCACATCTATTAATCGTTGATTTAGTTTACAGACTGTGGATGACTTATGGCCTCTCCTGATTACCTAAACTGTGCCTTAGTTTTCTCAGATTTGAAATGGGATTATCCTTACACTCATGGGATCACTGTGAGTGCTCAATGGGTGAATATGGCACCAACCTCAGAAACGTGCCTGGCACAAAGCAAGAACTTTGTAAGAACTTGTTATCTTACTTTCTTCTTTGCACTTGACAGTATGCAGTAGAACAAAACCTCAGTCTTTCTTCACCTTTTCTCCCCTCTTCCCTCAATGTAATGATATTGGACTTTGGAGGAAAGAAGGGAAGTTCATAGTCGCAGGACTCATGTTGAAAGTCAGCAAAATCTTCATCGTACAGGAAGTTGACAGATCAAGTCAAACGTTTCAAATAAAAAAAAAAAAACAAAATGTGTAAGGTAAACGAGATTCATCAGGTTTTTCTGCCCTCCCCTCAATGATGGACCTCTGCAGGCCTACACGCATGCTTGATGGCGGGCACCTGGAATAGGGTGTGGGCCTGTGTGAGTGGCACATCTGAGTCAGAGACTGGGCTTAAAAAGCAGCAGCAGCAGAGACAGAGGAGAAGCAGAAGACCTTCCATTTGGGGTGCAGCAGAGAGGCCACGAGACGCCGCCAGAGAGCCTGAGAGAGTGAAGATTCACCGGGGAACTGGGAGGCTGGCAGGCCCCATTGCCTGCCCTATACCTGGTTGCCTCCACAAGAAACTATTAAAAGTCTGCCAAAGCCACCAAGAGCTCCAGAACTCCTTCCTTTTGACCCATCTGCGCAGCTCTATAGAGAACCTGTGCTCCCTGGTTTTTCCTGCCTTTACACAACGGAAGCATATTATCTAGAAATATAGAGATAAGTATCAGAAGAAACAGCTGAAATATTTGAAAGCTATGACTTTGAGAATGTAAGGAGGGATGGAGCTAGCTGTTACTGTTATTCATCATAAACTGACTCTTTGAAACTATGTGCACACGTAACTTTAATTTTAAAAAATTTTAAAATAGTTTCAAAGCATTACAAACCAGAATTTGACTACAAACAACCTTTAAAGAAATCCATCAAAGGAACTATTCCTTTTTTGTTTCTTGATGTGAGAGGATGCTCTTCGTTAGTCTTTATAGTCATTTTAATAAGATAAATTAATAAGTAACACATGGCAACAAAACAGAAGTGGGTTTGTTCAGGTGAGTTAAAAGTAACCTTCCCCTTGTGGAAGCCTTTGCTTAATTGGACTGCAGCTGGTGCTAATTTATTCTCTTCACTGTGTCTCAGTTTGGTCTTGCATGCGTATTCAAGTGTATTTGTGCTTTAAGCTTCGCACAATTTGCTGGCTTTCATTTGCTGGCTTGAGTTTGGATACAACTGGAAATGCTTGCAAGAAGCTTAATGTAAAAAAGAATTTACTTTTTTGTTATGTTGGTTTTGGTGCACACCTGGGAGGTGCTGATTGTAATTGAAGAACAGCTGGAACAAGCTATGCAGGAGGCTACTTCATGATCATATTCAACCTTATTTCCCCTTATATTGTTCTCTCTGTTCATTTGCTCCTCCTCCCCAATTCAGCACTTGCTACTTTGCCTGAGTCAGTGAATGAGCGCAGTGGTAAAAGAAGCTCTGATTGGCTAGTTAATTTGAACCTGTTTCATTTCAAAATCAGTGTTTGAGCGTCTGTCTAGGAAAGAGGGCATTCTGAGCACAAAGTGGAGCGGGAATTGGCTTTTTTAGTTTGAGAAACAAAGGATACCATCCGGGCATATTTTTCTCGTGCTTAGGAGTATTTCTGCTGGGCCTGCTGGATACCAGTTGCCTTTCATTATTATCTAACGAATGATATCAGTCATGTCCCCATCTCTCTGTGGCTCACAGGAAGGGACATTGAACAGACCATATTGTTGTTGATTTTTTTCAGACTAGGTACAAAGGGGAGATTCCATTTCATTACCGAATTGCCAGTCATACTTGCAACTGATTGATCACTTGGTGAAGATTCTTACTGTTCTTTTTTCCCTGTTCATACTTTACAGAGCCATTACCTGATTTGGGGAGAAAAAAAAAGTAAACAGAACCCAATTGCCAACTGTTTGTAAAGTTAAACTGGGAATTTGAGTTTGAGACAGATTAAGACACTACTGAGTTATCCTCTCTATAAAAGACTCATGGATGAAGTTTGAAATTAACTTCTTTTACAAAACAAAACAGGGTTGAACTTTGAAAACATACTGCTAAATGAAATAAATAAGACACAATAGGACAAAAATATTATGCGGGACCTACAATGGTCAAATTCATAGAGAAAAGCATTAGGCTGGCAGTTGCCAGGGATTGGGGGCTAGGGCGTGGGAAGTTAGTGTTGAGTGGGTACAGAGTTTGTGTCTGGGAAGATGAAAGAGTTCTGGAGATGTATGGTGGTGATAGCTGCGGGGCATTGTGTATGCACTAAAAATAGTTAAAGTGGCAAATTGTATGTTATGCATATTTTGCCACAATTTTTAAGAAGTACAAAAAAGTCGTGTTTCCTGTGTGATGTCAGGGCATTCCAATTTTTAAAAATAGATACATGAAGCAATTTTATAAAACTCAGAGATATTCACTGCCTCCTTATCACCTTTGGCCTTTTTCCCCATATTGTTCCTCCAACAAGAATGAGCAGGGAAAACAAAGGAAGAATGAATTTAACCTTATAAATACTGCTGATTATTAACCTAACTCAGGGTCCTCTGGGGTTTGTTACAACCTGATCAATTTTTAGGTTTAGTGATTATCCACAGATTTCAAATTTTTTAATCCTGCTTATCCTCAGTGACTGTAGATATTATGAGTTTGCTATGTAGTAGCTCAGTGCTGCTCTCTCTGCTCTCATTTCAATGGGCCTCCCCAACAGCTGCACAGAGAATTTCCGCAATAGCTCAGTCAAAGGGGAGCAGTGGGAATTCTGCAGGATTAGAGCTGGAATTTAGAACTCCAGCACAGAGGCTGTGATGCTGCAGATGGACATTTAGGCTATTTGTTACGTAAATGTTTGCAAAGCTCAGCTAACTCTGGCCTACGTTTCCTCATCTCAGAGTAATCTCCTTCCTGTAGTGCTATTAAGCAGGAACTGCTGGAAACATCCCTCCTCTCACACAGGCAGTATCCCTAGGAGGTCTGCTGGGAAGCCTTTGGGCTGCGCTGAAGTGAGCACAGCTCCCACGAGATTGCTGGCTGCTTCAGGTCTGCTCTACAGTGACCGATGGCCCCCAGAAGAGCAGCAGTCAGAAGATCAACTTGTTTTCACTTTCCCCCCTTTAATATTTTAAAAATCATTCCTATCACCCAGAAGACTCTATTGTTTCAACTCTTCCTAAGGTCTGATAACTTTAATATTCCAAAGTTAATGGAGAGGAAATAATACAGCATCTTTTTATCTCTGTGACAGCGTAATGGTCATTGCATTAGCTCAGGCTGGTCATGCTGTGTCATCTTGCTAAGCCGGGGCTGGCACTGTTCCGTTTTCTGCTTGTGGGGGTGAGGGAAGTCCTGATACTTAGAACTATATGAAGTATACTGTTCTCGAAAACAATAGACTTTATCATAGAAACTATTGTTGAGCAAGGAATTTTTAAATGTTTGGTCTACCTAGAGAAGTTGAAAGGAAAACACAGCTGTTTTTTCATGCTAATGACAAAAACTATTCAGAATTTGGCAACAAGGACCAGGATGACTGTGTATTCCTTTTGTGATAGTAGAGCAGATCCAGTGGGGCTCCTAAGGACTACATGCTTCCCCAGGGGTATGATATGTACCTTTGTTTGACTTCTTGTTGACTGTTGACCTGTTTTTGTAGCCTTGTGTTAAATTTAAAACAATGCAAGTGATTCTGGTCTAAGGGCAATACAAGTGCATTTTCCTGAGAAAAAATTTACTTCACCTGATAAAATAGATGACAACCCAGAGATCTGTTTTTTATTGACCTTTTTGTGAGTAATTTAGTTATATATTCTACTGTTGTTACTTACAATGACTATTAGTACACCTGCTTCTCCTGTAGCCCTCGAAGTGGTTGTTATCCTTCATTAATGAGGTAAATAGATATTCAGTAGGGGGGGGTCATGTTTTAAACAGTGTAAAAATTGTACTTTGACTTTAATCTGGAACCAATGGTCAATTGATAATGCTCGTTAGAAGCCCAGTTTTCTCAGCAGACATCAGAGTTTAAAAGGGTTTCCTTGAAAAATCAGTTGCTGTTTTTCAACATGCCCAAAGTCCAGATGGGTTGAAATCACCATCAGTGTTGCCTAGTCATGGAGCTGGGACACATGAACTCACTGTCAGAGGGAGAGATGGGCATGTGTGAGGAGCTCAGGGGTGTGTGGGGAGGTGAAGCAGAGAGAGAGACTTCCCTGTCCAGAATCTATTACTATGAGAGCTAAGACATGAAGGGCCAGTTACAGATGCAAACCAACAGCTTATGATCTCAAATACTGGTGCCTCATTACTAATTCAGCTTTGACTATAATGAGAGGACTTTTTATATTTTATTTTATTTATTTATTTTTTTAAAGATTTATTTATGCATGCATACAAGCTGGGGTACAGGCCAGAGGCGTGGGGCGGTGAGAGGGTTCACCAGGGACAGAGTGGGGAGCAGAACAGGCAGATCAGAAATACACTGCTGAGGGGAGCAGCGGGGAGGCAGGAGAGGTCTGCCGCACCATGTGGGATTCTCCCTGGCCGGGTGTTGAACTCGTGTCGCCGCTGCCGACAGCTCCACAGCGCAGTGCTCAACCGCTGCGCCATCAGAGAGACCCCTATATTTTATTTTTTTAAAGATTTATTTACTTATGTGTACAAGAGCTGGGGTGTAGGCCAGAGCTGGGGGGGGAGGGTGGTGGCGGTAAGAGGATTCACCAGATACAGAATGGGGAGCAGAATGGGCAGATCCGCTGAAGTACACTGCTGAGGGGAGCAGTGGGCGAGGCAGGAGAGGTCTGCTGCGCCATGAGGGTCAGCTCCCTGGCTGGAAATCGAACATGTGCTACTGTAGCTGCTGATAGCTTCATAGTGCTAAGACTTAACCCGTTGCACCACCAGGGAGGCCCCAGGAAATTTTTATATTTTAAAGGGAAAAGGGAATAGTCAATACTTCTTCTGCCTTAAAAGCTCGTAATGAGATTTCTCATGAAGTGACTATTTTTGGTGTTGAAAGTCAAACTCCATAGGCCTGATCTGGGAGAAGATGAAATGAAGAGAGAAACTGGAATAATAATGGAAAAGAGTTTTCCCAAAGCTTCTAAAGGGAGGAAGTGTGTAGTCCATGTAGGACTTGGAGAAAGTGAGGAGAAATAAGATCCATTCCTTTCAGGAGAGCAGGCTGGGAGGCTGCACATCTTCACCATCACTCACCTATCAGTGGCCACTCAGTTCACTTCTCTGTCTTGCCGCTATTGTCAGCAGTGCTGCAGTGAACACAGGGACTCGTATCTTTTCACAGCAGTGTTTTCTTAGTGCCCTCTTCCAATAAATGATGAAGTCTCTACAGATGTCAAATTATAATGCTCCTGAAATTTACATAATATTATATATAATGCAGTATTACTTCAATAAAGTTTTTTTTAAGAAAATACTTCTGTTTATAACAGCATGAGAAAGAATAGTAATAAGAACAAAAAAAAATGTACTTTCAGAAAAAGCCTTCCATGGAGAGAAATATCTTGAAGAAAAACCATGCCCACTATTTGATTTAGATTTTGTTCCTGCTGCTCTGGAATTGTTCTTAGTCCCCTCAGTCTTTCAGTACACATCAGTTAATTTAAGCAAGAGTCTTGTGTAAGCCAAGCTTTGGGGCATGAAGGAGTGGGGATTGGGTTCTCACAGGAGAAACAGTGAATGGTGAGGCAGTAGCTACAAAAACCGAGATTGAGAGATATTCAGTCTGAGAGGTAACAGGAGAAAGTCACCTGTCTCTGGATTCACTTCACAAGAAACTTCAGAAATGGGGAAAGCATATAGGAGTCCCCATATTTGTATAAAGGAAGGGGAGATCAGGCCTCCCTGGTGGCACAATGGTGTAAGTGTTAGCACTATGAAGCTATCTGCAGCCACAGCAGCATGAGTTTGATCCCTGGCCAGGGAGAGATTACCATTTGGTGCAGCAGACCTCTCCTGTCTCGCCCGCTACTCCCCTTGGCAGTGTACTTCAGTAGATCCACCTGTTCTGCTCCCCACTCTGTCTCTGGTAAATCCTCTCACCACCCCACACCTCTGGCCTACAACCCAGTTCTTATATGCATAAATAAATCTTTTTTAAAAAGGAAGTGGAGATCAATTCATTTTTCTTAATTAAAAGAAAGCATGAAAAAAAATCTCCAGGATGGAATTTAAAGACCATTGACTGACAATCCCCAAAATCTCCTGTTGATAAACTCTCTGGCCACACCCTCCCCTGCAAAGTGTCAGCATCTTGGCACACGGAGGGCAGCAAAAAACAAACAAACAAACAAACAAACAAAAAAAGACCACAACAGGTGGTGAACACGGCCCAGCACTCACCACCCCCTCCAATTTCTAGGCGGCTGCACACTGGCA